>JAOXYH010577152.1:0-13584 GCA_028566455.1 Botula fusca | reverse complement strand
CCTCCAAATGTGACAAATATGTTATCAATGAGGAAATCCAGCATGTCGCAAACCTGTTTTTCTGTATAGCACACTTTGTTTTTTTGTGAAGTTTTTGAAAAATATGTGGATTTGTAGCCTAACACAACAAAGTTACGAGATTCATTAAAAGCTTTGTGGATGAGCCCTTTTAAACGAGATTTCAGTTTATCATGTGGTAAAGTAGTGTAGAGGGTTGAAAAATCAAAAGTTTTAATAGAACTGATTTCGGAAAAACTGCGTGATTTCAGGTTTTCAAGTAAGTCTTTGGAATTTTTAAGTATCCACATATGATTAATACCACTCCGAGAATATATGGTATCACAACATGCTTGCTGTCCCTCTTTGAGATACGCTTTGACTTCTTATTTTTACTTTGTTTAGTTGTACCTGTTGTTATATCAAGGATCTGCACTGTATAATTTGGATGGTTGTGTTCATAATTTTGGAGAATACTTTTCACCAGTTCATCCATTTCATCATAAAATCTCTGATGATCAATGAAAAGGGTAAGGTCAACCTGTAGCCATATGAGTAAACATCCATGTTCTATGTGTTCTACTTTCAAACCAGACTGCTTAGGGTTGATTGTTTTATTCTGCCAGTCTTGGACTATATCGATCGATCGTATTTCATCTATTTGCATTTTTATTTTTGCCGCTGAAACAAAATTTCTGTATATTATAAAGATTGTTACTGCAAAAATGACCTGAGAACTAATCTGTAAAAGAATAACAGTAAGCGGAATTCTACTGATATTTCACGTTTTGATAGATGGCTGGTTTTTGAAAGACTTGATACATGTATTATAAATCTCCAATCAGCTATCGTTCAGTTACTCTTTCAGCACAGATCACTGTAACCTTTAAAACAGTTTTGAAGACAGAGGATCTGTCATGTTACTCCTCTTCCTTAACCGGAAAACAAAAGCTAAAATGATCCTGAAAGTTCTAATCTTATCAAACATTTTCTTTCAGATGCGGAAGTTGTTTTTGCTTTAGCGAATTAAGAATGTGCACTTGTTCTAATTCTCTTTCTATTTTATGCACTTTATATCGTATGCTCAACCGTAGGAAAAAGGATTATTTTGATTATTATGTCGTCCTTGCTTGAAGAGGGAAGGTCAATTCTTAAAGGGCGATCTTAGGCTAAAGCTTATTAAGTACTTAGTATTCTAGCATTATACCAATCGTCTTCTTGTAATCCTCTTTGATTCTCAAATTTTCCTGTGTTAAGAAAATGAAAGTAGTGCTTTAATAAATTTATATCCAAAAATTTTAACATTTTTAATATTTTAGTTTGTTTTCTGTTTCTTCTCATTCAGGGTAAATTTAAACATTAAAAAGTCCCACCATTTTTACATTTTGTTTGTTTGTCGAGTGATCTTTCAAATATCATGATACAAGCCCTTGGCTGTGTAAAATTAAATTAGGTTATGTGTTTTGGTATCGAATAACAATCCTAATAAAAAAACAACAACTTTACCAATTCATAAATATTCCCCGCAAATGGGACCAGTTGGTCATATGTTATCATTTGTGGAAGTTATCGATAAATTGAAAGAACAAAAACACATACGGCTAAGGGGCAAACAGAAAGTTTGTTCGGCATTGATTAATGACTTATGAAGATCTTGTGAACACTTTTGTGAAGTAAACACTCTGTTCCTTTCTTTTATTTGTGTTTCCTGGTATTTCATTTGTTTTTTTCTGATAGACATCTAACGCAAATCTCCTAGAAGATGATATTTGGTCATGAAATTTACAATAGAATCATAATTTATCGAATATTGCAATATTTTGAAACTTTAGGAAAAATGGTCAGTTTGGGCAAAAGACATAATTCCCTAATATTTAGTGAGGGAATTGATAATGATAAACAGACAAATTATTCAATTGCAAGGTTGAACATAAGATATCTCACTGAAATGGCTGCGGCCATTCATTATAGTTATTCATAACACCGAAAGTGAAAATATAGGATCAGCCCGTTCATATATTTACCTCCATTTTTATTGCACAACGAATCTTGTGCTGCACAAAAAGATCCAAATTATGGTACATCTCTTTGCACTTTCCACAGATTAAGATGTCCTGGTTTCCTAACGAGGGTAAATACACAAGACAAAATGTAATATTTTTGTACGAGAACTCCATATGTTAGTACAGACCATATATTTCTACAGATAAATTGATATTATGATTGATAATTTTAATGAAAAGTCATCACGTTTGTCAAACGGTTTGGTCAATTAGTTTTTTCTTCCTTCTAATTCTTAGGTCAAGATATGAGGCATCGGCAACAGAATACCGAAGCAACAGGTTCTAGTACTAATCAAAAACTCGGGAATCCAGAGACAAGGCAAAAACGCAGACAAACAACGAGAAACTAGGATAAAACAAAAAAGGAACTGAAAAAGAAAAACATGTAGCAAAGAAACAAAATTTAAACAAACGACAAGAGAACCAAAGCGCTAATAATGTGAACTCCCGTCAAAATCCAGGAGTGATGTCAGGTGCTCCGGACGGGTAAGCATGTCCTGCTGCATTAACGGCACCCGTCAAATTGTAAGTGGGAATATCCGGTTAAATGTCAAGTCCGGTGAGGTTTCAAATCCGGTATGACGAGAAATCTAACAAAAGATATCATGTCGCATTTGTGAGATAGATACATCGTATGGATCTACCAATCCATGATGGCGACCATAGAATTTCTAAAGTGACAATAAAAGTACAGGCTGAACATAACCCTGACCAAAGAGTTTTTTGTGACAGCAGTCTGGCTCTAGTTAGAAAGTCACTGTACAAATCACAGGCACGAGAGTATCGAATCAACTGTGAAATGTATACGCCATACGCAGGGGATGTAGGTATATTACTGCTTAGAAAGTTTATAATTGGAAAGTTAAAATCATCACGTTTGTCATAAAGTTTAGATTTTAATCGTCCATTGCTGTCTATGTACAAGTCTAGGTATGAAGCAGAAGTGAATGTGTTAGTGGTCTCTTTAATTTTAAGTTCACTGGGGTAGAATTGATGTAAATAATCCTTAAAGTTAAGATTATTGAGAGAAAGTGCATATAGCGGAAGCTGAGAATTAAAGGACTGGGCTAGCTTCTTCTCTTTTCTCTATAGTAGCTCTTGTATGAACCTCGCTTCCTACGAATACAAGAAAAGATCGACCGAAAACGGCACAGTTCATCCTCATTAGAATCCCAATTGTTTGTTGAAATTCCAACATGCTAACAATATCAGTCTCAGAGTACTTTTTGGTAGACTCATTGTGGTTCTTCACGAAGTATGCCTTTTCCTTACATTTACCTAGAACCAAATAGGCATACCATTGTGTACCATTTTAGTCCACAAACATGGGTGGATGAGATCACGGATAACATACTTTAGTTTATTACGTTGGAGAGTAGTTTTTAGAGTAGAGAAATCAAAAGTTTTGATATTGTTACAATTTGTAATGCTACTACAGGACAGATATTCCGGTAAGTCATTATATTTTTTTAGAATCTACATCTGATTTAAGTAATAAGTTGAGCAGGCTTTATCGCGTAACTCTTGAGGCCGTCCTGCTGTGAGTAAAGAATTTAGGAGTTTCGAAAGTGGCTTCGTGGTGGAAATTGCAGACCCAGCGATAATCCTCTGTTTGTACGTATTCTTATGAAGTTTAGGAATCCAATAAATGGGTCCATCAATATTCTGATGTATTTCCAGTTGATATGCTGAGATTCGCGGTATTTGGGACTTTTAGGAAGGACTTCTTCCAATTGTTTATAGTCAACAATGCTGAGATCACCAGTAATAACGTGGCCAGCAGGACTGTAGTTGAATGGTGAAGATGAACAAGAACAGTCAGTGGTTTGGATTTAAAGTCATCAATTTGGAGATCGTGCAATACCCATTTATAAAGATAGTGGTTGCAAAAGGTTTAGTGTAGGTGTACTGATTGATGAGGCGTATCTCATGGTGTTAGTGGTGTAAGACTAATGAAATGTACTACTGTCATTTTCAGATGAAGATATGTAATTCCCGTTTTTACAGAAAGAGGAAAATGTACGGACTGACACAAAATGCCTTCAAAGCCGTTTAATGTTCTTCAAAGAACCTACTGTGAATGTGCAAATGTTCATTACGTTTTAAAGGATATCGGCCTCTAACTCACCATTTAACTCATCATTTTTTTGGCCAACGGTATATACAACAACATCTGTTCTTAAATCGATAGAATTATCTCTGCCTTCTAGAAAAGTCAAAAGACAAATATAAACATTTAAATAAATGTTAGTATGCTGATAAGATATGACTTCAATCTATAAAATGGTGAAAATGAGATCGGTATTTTGGAGAAAATAATGTTTTTTTTTCAGTTTTTGATGTAGCTTCGTTTGACACAACCAATTTACACACACTTTATAGAAACACTATACTTTCCCGGGATTTATTGCATATACTAAAATCAACAATGTTCAGGTATTTTTATTTACTAAGAGAAAATATCTACCTTTCGTGTATGGCTGCCGTGATACTTCCTGGAAACAGGAGGCTTTCATTTTCTTCGGATCTAGTTCGGAACGCTGTTCAACTCTGTATATATGTTGTTCATCCTCTGTTATACAAATAGTTAATTCGTTAATCTCAAGTCTACTGTATTTCTGAACAAACACCAAAATCGATATTAAATATATGTCATTTACTATAAAGACAAAAGCAACCATGATAGTCAGAATTTTTTTAATTCCGATAAGTATATTAGTGACGTTACAATTTATTTTATGGCGAAGCTGATGGCGTAACAATATACTATATGTACAAAATGTCAAACAATTGCCACAAATGTACTCGTCCTTGCAACGGTAACGTTCTCTCAAACTTTGTTTATTTCTTCAAAAAGGGCTAGGGGCTATAAGGCCTGTATTTGGCCTCAAATTTTCAAAATTTCTCATTTTCATTATTTAAATACTTTAATGTCATAAAAAGAAAGACAAATATATAAGGTTCATAGATCAAACCAACCCATTGCTTGAAATTTGATTATCTGTATAAATTTGGCTGGTAAACTGTAAAGCAATATCAAAATTGTGGGGAAATTGGCAAAAATACAGAGTTTTTGCACAATTTTTCAGTGCGCTAAGTATGATCCCAGCCTTGCCCCATGACAATACTTATTTCACATTTTTATATTGACCTGTTAATCAAATCAATACATCAATATCAGGTAAAGAGGTGTATATGATAACAAATAGTTGCCAATAATTTTTTTAAACATCTTTTTCACATAATCCGAGAACAGACGGACAGACGGACAGGCAAACAGAGTTAACCAAGTTTATATATAAATGTGACAGTTTACCTAGCATACGCTTTCTTTTTCCACCTATAAAAGAACACAACTTTAAAATATTTTCTGCAAATTCGTGAAAGTATTAATTTTTGCAAAAAAGTATACTGCACTTTTATAATATGAATAACTTCCTGTTACTTTGAGAAATATTTCTGTATTTGTTAACAATGTAAGATGCCTTTTTGATATTCTCAGTAGTTCCAGGATCACTCAGAGTAGTTTAGTTTTCAAATCTATCCGTGCCAATAAAAAAAAAGATTTAATAAAACTTTCATACTTTTTTATAGAATTGTATATGTTTTAGTACAGCATTATTGTTATGAGATAACTGTTTCGAAGCACGAAAGCTGATTAGAATCACAATATCGTAATTACCCGATAATATCGAGAAAGTTATTCGTACGAAAACAGATAATCATAACTTACCTCGTAATTGCGACCAGTTTATCTCGTAATTACGAGAGTAACACCTTACATCGTGATCGCGGTAATCATACCATTCTCGTGAAAAAGAGAACATCTTGTAATTGTGAAATTATTTCTCATATTACAAATCATTAACTTATCTTTTAATCACCGTCGCATCTACCTTTTAAAAACAACAAAGATTGTCTTCCATTATTAGAATAATATTTTGTTTATCTATATACATAATCTAAGCATTACGGAGTTATTGCCCTCATGCAAAGTGCTGTCTATAGATGGGTTTGGCGTACTTTTTCGGTCATTTAGCATATGCTCGCTTTTAAAAAAAATGTTTGGTTACAATCTTCCTAAATTTTGGTCCCTAATTTTGTTGACGGGTAATAAACAAAGTGTGCGCATCAGATACAGCAAAGCTTGTATAGATGTATCATAACTTTGTTTTTGCAACAACCATTTTATACGCAGTGCAAGCCACAAAAATCTATATCTAGGTTGAACAAAGGACATGCTACTTAAATTTAAAAAAGTGTGATAATTTTGCAATTTTGAGATGCCATATGATTTCATAAATTTCTCGTGGTTGCGAGGTTGTTTTCTGTTGTTTATGAAAACATTATCTGGTGATAACGGGATAAATTCCACGTAGTTATTTTGATAATTATCTCGTCATTTCGAGATAACTGGGACATAGTTGTTTGACTGAGAGGGTCTAATCGGCTTTCGTATAGCAGTTCATGATTCGATAAAAATATAACATTGATATTTATAAACGTAAATTAGAAACACTAAATTCTCGAATATGCCGTTTTAAAATATACAAAATTTGCAGATTCCAAATAATTCTATTGGTTCCTTATCAAAGATTAAAAGCTCGGTGTTATGAGAATGCTGTAGTTGTTTACGGTAGAATTACATAGTTGCAAAAGAAAAAACAAAATACAAATCAAAGACAAGATCAAAAAACAAACAAAAACAAAAAAGGAAAACAAGAGACCTTACACGCATTACTGCCCTATAAATAACAATCTACATGTATATCACATTTGACTGGAATTTTAGGTATCGATTAGGCAAGAATTTGCATAATGCTAGTGAAACAGCAATGCTCCCATGAATGCTAAAACTTTCAGCACAACCAAATATTTAAGATATCATGGATTGGCTTCAGGTTTAATATTGTTGCTACCTACGAGTTTATTGGCATTGTTTCGCAATAAGCCGCAAAGCTTCGATCTACTAAAAATATAGCTTTTTTTTCAGACGACCAATTATTTTGACAATTTTATGCATGAACTCAAATTATAAATTACGGGTCTAGAAAAACAAACAAAACAATGTGGCTAATTGTTGTCTATTCAATTGTTACAATATTCATTGTTGCTGTACTTTTTACTTGTATCTCGATTTTGATGCGCTTTTGCGTCATTCCATCGTATATCAGTTCTGTCTGAGGTCGTTCTCATATTTTGAGCCCGTTTTTTTGGCTAAAAAGTTGGCGATAAAATTCACAACGGAATATTTTGAGTGAATTTGACAATTTTTGTGCAGAGCAACTTACACTATTCATCTAATAATTTAAATGAGTTTTACTTTCTACATTAAGATTACCTCATTATGAGTTTTCACAAGTTCTGTATAATGTTTCTCCAACATTACTTCATCCAATGGTCGGTCCTTCTGTTCTGCCAGTAATGGCATATATGAGTTATCTAATATGTTGATATTGTATTCAATTTGATTCCACACTCCATTGAATTCTAACTCATCGATCTCCATGGTTGAGTGATGACTTACGTACTTGTTCTTCAAGTCTCTAAGATTTTCTATTGCTATCCTCTCATTTGAGGTCACACTACAGCAGTTCAAAAGTACCGCACTGAGTAGCGTAAGATCTATGTCTTCCACTGCGACTTGCTTGGCTTCAATAGTACAAGAACATCGTGTATTTTGTAATTTAGAGCACTGCTTTGTAGTACTAAATTGCAACAGATTTTGCCATTGCTGATACGACAAAATTTTCCGTCCATTATTAAAAGAATTCACACAAGAACAACAACTAACTCGAACATCTGACAAGTGGTAAAGTATATGGTAAACATTAAAGTCATTTAAAAATGATTGAAATGTCGGATGTTTTCTTTTGAAGTAAAAGTTCTTCAGTCGATTACGCAACATTGGAATCACAACCTTTATAATTGCCAACAACAGAAGAAAGTAGTTATTTCTTTCAGTTGCCATTTTGTAGCTGCTATTTTGAATGCAACAAATTTGCAGTCAATCTATCATCTGAAAAATGTAATTTGATAAACAATCAGACTCGACGTAATGTCCACAAAATTTCGGCTTTTATCCATTCGACACTAAGTTCTATTAATCAACTGTTTTTATCACCATGATTTTGGCTTTCCAAAGTTCTATTCCCAGCATCACTGCAAAGACATAATTGTAGAAAAGCACATTTGATGCATCAAAACTGGTATCATAGAACTCGTACCGCTAGTTCTTAAAATTCACACGTTCAAGCCTAACCCTCCCTACTGCATCCGTGCAACTTCTTTATATACCTATATCATCCCGTTCTTTAGTCAAGTTTTTTCTGTGAACATTGATTCCAACCTTTCTCTAAGAAATGTGTCGTCTGCCGTGCGCCAAAATGATTTGAATTGGAAACTCAATTTCAAGTTATTTAGGGATTTTCTTAAGGACAAAGGGCAAAACTAGATAAAGAAGGCATCGAAACTATTTTTGAATGCATTAAGCCAGTGAGGTCATCAAATCTGAATACTAAAATTTAGCGGTTCTATGAGAGCTCGAGGCCAAGATGTGAAATTTATTACCTATCTGCATGCAAAATATATTGTTTTTTTTCCAGCAGATAAGCTCAATAATACCTTACACAATATTAATATCATTGTAAAAAGACATTATGCAGAATTATTGATCACGAAAGCAGGTATTGACAATTTGCTAGGTAAAGGCAATCCACATAAACAGCAACAACAACAACCCTTGCAAAGAAAAAAATTGATTAGCATGTTTATTTCAATTTTATGTTCCTTTTGGTATTAATACCAAAGTGAAATGGATCTTACTTCTTTTATTGGATAGAACAATTCCATGCGTCCATGCAGACAACAAAATATAGCTTGTGGCACCTAAATCTCAACTAAACCTCTTTCCAAATTTCTAACGTTTATTCCATAAGCAGTCAAAATTTTTGACTTGTCTACATTTAAAACTATTATTTCTCATTCCACTGGACTTTACATGAGCAACTTTGGCGGTTGCTTTCAGAAAAGCAGATGACGCTTACCCTACCGGTGTAGCTGGTCAATGCTCCAAATTCCTGTACTCACAGTTCATGCATTAACTTCCCTGGATTGCGGATGAGTCCGGGTTGCTCATTTAGATTTTACTTTTGTATATTGATCTATTTCTGTTTTGAGTGTTCCATGTGATTTTTGTTTACCGGTATTTGGTTTTGTCTTTGCTCCTATATTAGCATTTTTTCGTCATCGTTTTAACCGTTGTTTACCTAGACTTATTTTTCATAACTAAAAGACAAAACGAGGACATTCATTTATCTGTGTTTCATCAAAAAGAATGATCGACGTAGATGTTTTGGAAAGAAATAAAACTTACTTTGTTCGACTGCACTCTTATTCTACCAATTAGTACTCGGGGGACTAAAGTTATTAAAATGTTGGACTATTTTCATCGAGAACATATTTGTTAGATTAAGAGGACGTACATTTTAACAGACAGCTGGGATTGCAATGGGTACCAAATTACTAACCGACTTATTCTCATTTTTCATATAGGGTTTGTTGAGGTAAAAGGTAGAAACTTAGGTTAATCCTTTAATTCACCTTTTGCTAAATAGATGAGGTGTGTACTTATTTCCATAGTTCACAAATTATTTTGAAGCCAAATTCTTAATGTCAAATGTAAGTTAATACTGAGAGAAGTTAAGGTCAATGGCAATTCAAAGATATTCCCACTTAAGTAATATTTGTCATTTTGGATTGAAAGCAGGTATATTGAAACAGTTTTCTAAAGCGGAAACCAGCAAATCATTCTATTTGGTTAACTTAGCTCTTTAAATAATTGTTCCATTGTTTCTGATGAAAACCGCGATCAGTTAAAAATTAAAAAGCATATTACAAGTGTACAGTAGCTCATTAACATGCATCTACAAGTCAAAAGTTTAAAATAAATGTGTTTTGAAACCAGGTAAATCGTGATCCTGAATGTCTTTAAATATTTCCTTTGACTCGTAGGATCTCATTTATGTTTAGCGGTTACGACTATCTTGTATTTTGGATCTTCATATTTTGGTAGAACAGCACTTTATATTCATATGGTAAAACAATTCCATTGGATGTAGAGGTTTGAATTTTCACCCAATCAGAAAATACAGCCTTGTTGGTCACGTTACTTTCAAATCCGGACTGAGCTGATTCCTTTTTATTGACCGTTAAACTCGTGGACATTATTATTCCATATGTTATTTGCTTTCGAACAGAAGCTATTGGTACATTCACCTTCCATAGCTTTAAAGAGGAAACCTATGTGCCTGACTGATAACAATTGGAATATCTTATCTTTACCAACGATATATTATTAATGCAGACATTATTTTAAATTCCATGGACATTTTACGTTCCGCAAATCAAAAACGTTTGTGACTAAAAGCTGAGTGTATTTGTTCAAGGGTCTTATGTTAAACCGTCGTTTATAAGAAGCTGTTTTTCAATTTTCCGATCCTGACCAAATACGTGTACTCACTGTTCATTCAGGACATCATACTGACTTCATGTACATTAAATATGCCTACCGTTTCCTAGAATAAATTGTTTCACGTATTTACCGTTGTCTTCAATATTAAGTTTATTGTTCTGTGGTAGCTGTCATAGTCTGTCACATCAATAAAGCAACTTTCAAAGAAAACAATCTGAAATTAAAAAGTAAAGATAAAACAAAGTGTGATACATTTCATACAGATTTTGATGCATCGGATGTGCACATTTCGTAAATTAATTACTCGTCAGCGAAGCTAGGGACCAAAACAATAAAAGTTGTCTGAAACAAACAACACGAAAAACAAAGCACAAGTCATGTTAACTCCCACAAAAAAAAATGAGAGTGTTATCAGGTACGTTGGAAGGGTAAGAACGTCCTGTTCCATTAACGGCCCCATCACATTGCAAGTAAAGTGTCAAGTCCGATGAGTTTTTAGATCTGGTATGACGAGAAATCTAACAGATGATACTAGTATCTTGTCTCGTTTGTGAGATAGATACATCATATCGATCTACCAAATCCTGATCGGGACCATATAATTTTTTTTAGTGATGTACTCGATATATACAGGCCGAATTTAACTGACGTAGGAGTTTTTGTGAGAGCAGTTTTCCCTGTTTAGAAAGTCACTGTCCAAATAACAGGTACGACAGTACCGAATTAACAGTGAAATGTTGACACCAAGTGCTAGGGTCGTAGTTATATAACTACGTAGGTAGCCTAGGTAGAAATAAGTGTCAGTGGTCTCTTTGATTTCAAGTTCAGTGGGGTAGATATGATATAGGTAATCCTTAAAGTAAGGATTGAGACAAAGTACATATAGTGAAAGCTGAAACTAAAGAACTGGGCTAGCTTCTTCTCTTTTCTCTGCAGTATGAACTTCGCTCCGTTTGAATATAAGAGCGGCCTACACTTCGTTCCCATTGGAATTCCATTTTTCTGTTGAAAAACATGTTCTCAAAACTCAACAAATATATTGTCATTTAACATTTCCACCATGCTCACAACATCAGTCTCTGCTTACGTTTTGGTACAATCAATGTGGTTTACAAAGTATGCCTTTTCTTTTTCTTTCTGTATGAAAGAGTAGGGTATAGAGTAGAGAAATCAATCGTTGGTGGTATTGTTGCAATGTGTGAGGCTACTACAGGTGAGATATTTCCGGGCGTCTTTAGATTTTTTTTAGAATCCACATCTGGTTCACCCCACTCGCTGTGTAGGCTATATCGCAGTAACTCTCGTGGGTGTCCTTGACAGTTGTGAGTAAAGAAGTTAGGAGCTTTAAAAGTGGCTTCGTGGTACACTTGGCAGACTCAGCGAAAAACCTGTTTGTATAGACTCTTATGAAGTTAAGGAATCCAATAAATGGAAGGGAAATTTTGTTGTCATCGGACACAGCCATACCAAAGGACGACATCACAGATATGATGTTGATGGTGTCTTCCCTTTGTTTTGTAGTGAGTGTATAAGTTGGGTTGCCAAGTGAATTGTCAGTGTCCATCTCCTTTATTAAACAGTCTATATAGATAGACGTTTTTACAACGAGGGAATCATAAAAAAATGTCGTTTGTTTTGGAGCTTATAGATGTCCTTCAGTGTCTGATACGAGTATACATGAATTTATCGACCTGATCCAGTGCGAAAGTGTTTCGATTTCTTTTTTTCTCTCTTGTGACCATTTTGTGACGTAGTCTTCAACTGCATCCATCATATTTTTACGTTGTATCTCCAGTTGATACGCTGAGGCGCTTGGCATTTGGGACCTTTAGCAATGACTTTTTGCAATTGTTTATTGTCAACAATGTTGAGTGATCAGCAGGAATGTAGCTGCATGGCGAAGAGGAACAGGAAGAGTCATGAGGTTTTGATTTTAAGTCATCAACTGTCAGATTGCAAAATGCCCATTTATAAAGAAAGTATTTGAAATAGATTTAGTGTAGTTGTAGGATATAACTGGAACTGATTGATCTTTGAAGTATAGGGGTACTTTTGAACTTACAAGTGCGTATGTAAGATGTTAAGAAGATCGATAGCATCTAAGCCTTTGTTAGTGAAAAAAAAATAAGTTTGAGAAATGAAAGAAGTTCTGGTTCATTTGCTGTAAAATAATCTGTTGTGTTTATTTTCCATCAAAATGGCCATGAACTTGAATGTAAGTGAGTTTCGGATGTGCTTAAAAAAGGTTATATACGGACAAACAAAAAGACATGTTGATCAAAGTATATCTCTGCACTTTTACCGTAATAGAATATAAATGGCCGGTTTTAAATAAAGGTAAATATCTTACCTTGCAGAATCAAATATCTGAATATTTTTCTCTGTCTGAAAATATTCAATATTGAATCTTTTAGTCCTTATACAAATGTTGCGTCATCAGTGTTTCTAATAGAAACGGATGTAAACAGATACCGTATGAAGACACTTGTCATACCAAATCAATACCAAAGTCAGAATCTTACAAACAATTCTCTAAAGCAAGGTAGTAAAATATTAAAACCCTGGGAATGTTTTTTTGACTTCTAGTACAGGTTAAAAAATTTAAAAAATCAATACGAAAGTTAGGAACTTTGGGGTTATTGTCTTCCTTTTATAGTATTGTTTATGTTAAGAATTTCGATATAAAACAATTTCTCCATTTATCATGTTAAAATATTTTACTTGATCAAAACGATGTTTTGCAGACTTCTCCTATGCATTGAAAGTGAGAAGTATTTGAAATGACTTCAAAAGTTATTATGTTTGTTATCAAGAATTTAAAATGACATACTAGGAAAATTTTGCTGAAAGGGGAAATAAATGATGCATATAAACATGATTATCGGACATACTTCAGAAAGAGAAAGATCGGAAAGATCATTCCTGTTCGGAATAATTTAAAGTGACCTGTTGATTTAAGATGAGAAGTCGAAAATGTGTCAGCCAATGCTATAGCGGCCGTTTTGACAAACATTGAACACAATATGGCAGTGGACAATCCTAGGAACTTTC
>JAOXYH010576043.1:0-13589 GCA_028566455.1 Botula fusca | reverse complement strand
AGGGTAATATCAACAAACTACAGATTTAAACTGACAAAAAATCTAACAAATACTGTCATACTATGCCCGACAATATTATATTGTTAATCACTAACGGACAACAAACATTTAGACAACCACGGGGCAGATCAAGATATTTGCTAGATGACTTGGCAAAAAAATAAAGTATGAATTTGGCAGAAAATTCGGATTGACTGTAGAACAATTTTGATAAACACACAGACTTAAAGGATAAAAAGTGAAGTAGTACATATAATAAAAATTATCTCAAGAATAAATACGCCATAACTGTAAAATATAAGGGCATACATCTCAAGCACGCGGAAACTTTCTAAGGCTTCCTCACAGCACGAGAGACAAACTCTGTCAATAATAGCAGATATGAAAGGAGATGATGTATTAATTCATGACACAAAAATCCCTATACGCACTTGACAAAACCTAATCGAAAGGAATAGGGTTTTCATTGCTTTTCTTCGTCTCAAACTAACAATGAGGCATTCAAGACGGAGCAAACGCTCACAACTGAATGCAAGTTAAAAACGGACCCTAGCACTTGTTTAAGCGGAATTCTTTGATAGATGTCGATCACGCTACATCTGTTCATTGCAGAAACACAGATGCGGGGTAATATCAACAAATTATAGATTTAAACTGGCAAAGAAATTACCAAATACTGTCAAACTATGCCCGACAAATTTATATCGTTAAACACTTACGGACAACAAACATTTAGACAACCACGGGGCAGAACAAGATACTTGTTAGATGACTTGGTAAAAAATAAAGTATGAATTAAATGAACTGCAGAACAATTTGGATAAACACACAGGCATAAAAATGAAAAATGAAATACATTTAAGAGAAGTTATCTCAACAATAAATACGGCATAACTGTAAAATATACACCTCAAGCACGGGGAACCTTTCTACGGCTTCCACATATCAATGCTTTCTTACTTTGTTATTAATAACTAAAAGTAATAACAAATTACTGAACATCAAGGGAAATGTCCAAAAGCGTAAGTCGATAGGACTGACAAGATCCAAAATCTGCAGAACGACAAACAGAGAGCTGTCAAACTCATGACTTCGTACAGATATTTTCAAATGACAATTGTGGGTTGAACAAGGTTTTACGGCATGCAAAAACTCCTACTTATATGATAACTTCTATATTTCTGTATGAAATAGCCTAAAAGGCTATAATTGTAAAATCTGGCGTATTCCGAAACAATACAAGCACTACACAATCAAACGATAAACCAAACAAGATTGCACTATAGCTAATGGGCAAATACGTAAATGTTATCTAGACCATCCTTAATCATATCAAAACAGGTAACTTAATATTTTTCGACAAGACATTGGTATGTGCCACAAAAACTTTTGAAGCAATTGTGATGGCGTGATATTAAACATCCTTGTTTCAACAAGCGTTTTGTCAGAATTTGATGACGTTCCACGAATTCTGAGTATTTGTATAGCGAATCAGTTGGAGAATATTAGGTCCATAAGCAGGTGAAGATGGAATATTGCTATCAAAGTGAGGAAAATTGATAATTTCAAATTTAACATCATCCTTTTTGTCGTACATTCTAGTGCTGAGTTGTCCATTGGTGTCAAATTCGAGATAAAAATTCATAAATGAGGCGGAGGAAGCAGTGTTTGTTGTTTCTTTATTCCAAATTCTGACAGACTTAGACAAAAATTCCACGACTCGTCTTAACACAAAATCCTGACTGCTAGGTTGGTGATGCTCTTTGGGACTTTGTAGTCCACAAATTGTTGCACTGAAACGATGGCTGCGAGAATTACCAATATACCTACAACAGTTTTGTGCTCGTTTCTGGAGTTAACGTTTTCCGTGACGTTTGAGACAAAAAGTTTTACAGTACCACTTCATGTTAGAATCAGGCGAATACTTCTAAACTAGTTCCACATCGATAAATTTATAAAATTTCTTTTTTTGTATTTCCATAATTTACACAACACATAAACTTCAAAACTCATACTTAGTTTTCTTTAAGTTGTTGCATTATCCATCTTAAAACTATCTTCTTTCATATACATTAAGTTTTTCATGTGTTACTACCGCTTTCTAACTCATTTTTGTGTTTTCTTTGTAATTTATGTGAAGTATCCCTTTTCTATAAAGGAAAGAAATGATAATTCAAATTCGATTGATATTTAGTCTTTAGAATCATATATAAAATTTATATTAATTTCCTACCATATGCTTGATTCTCGTGTGGAATAGTACTTAAAATGGTAGACGAATTTCCTGCATATCAGTATAAGAATTTGATTGAATAAATAACTCCGTGTTGAATGGAAACTTAATTTAAAATAAAATGAGAAAAAAACGGCCTCAATAATCAGTCTTACAAAATGATAATACAACATCGTAGAACACTTAAGAAGGGTATTATGTTGTAGAAGTCTGTCACATTTATTTTCAACTTCATATATTAGCGATTTACTACATACGCGACCAATGTAATTTAAATCCTCTGGCATTGCCTTGTCCATTCGTCTTGAAGCGTACCAAGAACTCATCAGAAACTGCAACTGGTATATAGTAGGAGGAAGAATAATATCCATATTGTGTACCGAACGGCTTGTTTTTTATCTAAAACAAGAAAAGCAATGGTGATGCTGAAGGTCTTGGTAAGTGTTAGATTTCATCATAAATAGTTTTTATTCCATCAAATATGATCGAATCCCGTATCAAATACAAAATCTTTCACTTTTTCGTCGAAGTAATATAACTTTTAGCGCATCAAATCGCTAATTCTTAAATCAAAAATGACTCCTATTGAGTCATTCCATAGTTGGACGTCAAAACCAACTAATGCCCAAAATAATTTTTCCTGAGAAAACATAAACTAATAAAATAAATAACAAAAGTTTTGCAATGTCATTCTTTCAGCATTGTTATATACATATTATGTATTGCTATAATAATATAATGATATCTTGTCTCACCAAATCGGTTCAAAAGTATAGCAAAATAAATATAACTTAATAATATCAACGTTTATATGGTACACAACCAAAAAGTATTCACCATTACTGTTTTTATAAAGCTTACTGTAACTGTTTATAAAGTTAATGTCATCAGAGTTACTATAATCATGCCTGTTAAAAACCCAAAGTATATAATATTATTCTTTGCTAGATAGATTTCCCAAAAAGCTACATCCGTTTTTGGAGACAGGATTACACCAACAATATCAACAAATTACAATATTTCATTCCTGGCGAAGATATTAAACAAACTTAGTGTATGTTTTCTCGAAAATATCTTGATATTCACACAGAACATGCCACAACAAAAAGAAAAACAACAGTGAATTTGTACTACATGTATGGATTGCAAGTTTTTTGTTTCATTGTTCACATGAACCACATACCTCAAGAAAGTCTCCATTGTCTGCCATCTGGAACACGTCTACTACTAGTGAATATAGGCTTCCAGCTGGTGGTTTTACAATGTACAAACAATCGGTGTTTAAATTATATAGTCCTGGATAGTTCGTAGACGTGAAACTACCAGTTGATGTTCTGTATTCTTGGAAACAATCTACAAACACTAGGTAGAGTACACTAAACAAAACGACTTATGTTTTCAGTCTTATATAAAGAAATTGGTGTGTAATGAAATGAAAATCGCTCTTGTATTATCGCATTACACATTAAAGATAGATATTGCACTTAATGAACAGGTCTCAAAAAAGAAAAACAAAGGAGAAATGAGAATTAAACAGGTAATGAACACACCAGTATAGTAGACAATATCTTAAATAATTTCCTAAATAATATAATGCTTTTGAAACATTTGGTACTTTTGTTTAGCAATGACCTTTACATACCAAAACATTTCAGATGAGCGTATCGTCCATTACAGCTTGATGTTTTTGAAAAGGTACATTGCGAAATATGACTTTCCCATCCACCGCATTTTAAATGGTCTATGCCAAATGGTGATGTGTGAAGCTCGATTGTTGGCAGATGATAGAAGTACACATGTATGCAAGAGTATCTCTGAAAAAAAAAGACATTTAACAAGATCTTACAAGGCTTCCAAGCGTACTTGCAATCATTTTAATAAAAATGAAAAAGGGGATATCTTTTTTTACGTAAATAGTGCTCTATCAGCGTTTGGTTAGAAGGACAGGCACAGGAATCATAATGAAGAAACACACACTAATTATCTTCCAATTGAAAATCTTGTCTTACAACGTTTTTCTCATACATCATCTTCCGCTATTATAAACTTGTAGACCGTTATGGTAGAGAACAAGACTTGTTCCCGTCATTTTAGGCTTCTTCCGTTTCCGGATGTTACCTGTGGGATATGACATGACTAATTCGTTGGGAGCCTCTAACAAACAGAGGACGCAGAGGACCAGGTCCATGCTCCCGGTTTTTGGTGGAGTCCCAGGTGCTCATTTACCTCTTAGTCTTATGTCGTGTTTTGTTTTCAGTTTTTATATGTTCTGTGTGGTATTTGTCGTTTTTTCTTAACTCTATTTCTGCCTCTGGATTTTCGGCTGGCTTTATGTACTAACCAAGGTTTTCCTGACAACTATCTAAATTAGGCAAACAAAGGCGATTTTGTTCTGGACATCGCTGGGGTATACAGCATGATATAATTAAGAAAATATATGTATATTGACCTTGAAATTTTAGATTTTACACTGACAAAGAAGGTAATTTATCAGCAATATCTAATACCTACATTCATTCCACAACACAGCAAACTAGCATTAACAGGTTAAACTATTATGATCAGGAAAATAATAAAATAGATGTATGACTGTATAACACGAACACAAATCTTTACTTTACCTAAATCCCATCACACTACACAAAACCTTGGCTTCTGCAAGTCCATAATTGTTGTCACAAAGACTTCCCCATAATCCACGGTCCAATATGTCTACTCGTCCTTCTGCTATTGTTTTCCCGGTGCTTAGTTTAGCTTGAACTCCACCTTGAACAAAAAGACATAATAAACATTAAAGGTATCAAAGATTCTTCTCAGCTACTGTTGTTTACCTCTTAAAAAGTTCTGTAAAGTCTGGTATTTAACTAGGTACCTCCATTAACTGTTTTTCAAATGTAGTTTGAATGTCTTTTTTTCCTACTGAATTATGCTTAAACAATTTTCTTTTTCATACAAATATGTAAAGATTTTCAAAGGATAATGGTTAAAGTGATAAGAATTCCATTTAAAATGTAAACATACCTGTGCAGTCTATGCCTATAACATTGTCATCACAGGATAACTTGTCGAATTCACCTGCACATAGTCCAATGTCATCTTCACTGCCATTACATTTTAGACTTCCAATTAGTACTTCTGAATCATTTCGAGTTGTCGAAAATGAATGACCCGTTATGTTTCTGAAATAAATTTTTGAATGATGTAAATCTTCTGATATATCAAATACGTAAGAATATCTCAAGGAAAAGTTTGTCGCTGTAAAAATATCTACTTCCCAGATATTTTACAACGGAATACAGTAAACTAAAGCACTTGATACAAATTTTAAAAGCAGATGTCGTTTAGAAATTGCACGATTGCACTTGTTGCTTCAGTATTTTGTTGCCAATATTTGAAACAAAGTCTCATTGCATGTTATACTCTAGGTAAATATACCAAACATATGCATCTGAAGAATAACATATTGATTACTTAAAAATAAGATAGTGTCAGAAGGAAGACAACCTGAGCACAAACGAATTCATCTTAACATTATTAGATTTCATAAAAAGTAAATAAACGTGTTGTGTTTATTTTTTATGTATTACATGTCTTCTTAACTTTGTACAACAAACGTAAAAATTCACAAATATTAATTCTGATGGCTTTCCGTGGAATTCCTTCACAGTGTTCACTCGACCAATATTGGGGAATTAATCTGAAGACTAACAAACATTTATTTTACGAAAAAGAAAAATTTCAAATATGTGGCGTAATGAGCCCAATATTTTGTCAAGCTGGCATTCGTCCCTGTTGGTACATTTGTACATTTCACAGCAAATACTTTGCAACTTCAAGCATTATATAGGAAAACCTCTGAAAGCGGCAGTCGTATAAAGACATTACCTGATTTGATGGGTGGAAAAATACACACCTATATCGTAACATTCTACACACTACATTTGTGTTTTGTTGAGTCCACTGTGCACTACAAACAGTGCTCCATCTGTTATTGAACTTTATTTCTAACTTCCCCTCTGCTGTAGTTGACCCACCTGATAGTCGTATGTTATCACGCCCTGCAAGAACCAATAAACAATGTATTAACTGATTTTGCTACCACCTACCACACCAGGTATATCGGTATCATTAAAAGTCTACAACCATATATTTTGTGGGATTTCATTCTTTATTATTCAACATATATGCAAAGGCAATTATAAGTAAAAAGCACGGTATGACGATGGACGATTGCTGTGATCGTTCCAGCTGTGACATATGATTTCTATGTTGTGCAAGACCAACACACAGAGTTGGATTTTACTAAAGCTGGCACAATGAAGCAACATTCTACAAGAGGATATGTCGCCCCACTTAGACACGATGCCAGAAATGAGACAAGCAGTCTTTTCACTTATTTCTTAATGCGGAATTCTTATCGAAGAAGCAGCAAAGATGAATTTTCAACTAAAATATCACAATCTCCATCATTTGCGACAAACACAACACCAAGGCGCTCATTATAAATTAAAATCTTCTATAAATTTCTAATATTTGTACATGACAAGCAGAATAAATCGACCCAAAAGAACATGTATATATAAGTAACAACAGAAAGATAAGCTGCAAAACAAATACTTGCCTATAGCAGTAGGACTGCATTTTACTCCAATATCATGTGAATGAGAACATTCATCAGATCCCCATGTTTTTTGTAGGGGACAGAATAGTATGTTTGATTCTGCCCCTGTACACTGAGGTTCTATTTTAAAGGACGTGCCATTTCCAGGTCCAAACCAAGAGTCTTTGTATAAAACTGCTGAAGTGCTCCTGACAGATATGAAATCTTTTGTCATTAAAATGAACATGTTGAAAAACAAAGCTTAAGTAACATATGATCTCGTGGGAACTGGAAGCATCAAGCAGAAACTTTTTATACTGAAATTTTTAATTGTTTGATGCAAGCCATATATATGATAACAATAATAATATATAAATATATAAAAAGCCATCCATCTCACACTTCAATATTATTCACTGAAAGACTTTTAACAAAATATCTCAAAATTTTTAAACTTACCAATATCCTATACTTCTACACAGAACTGTTGCGCCTTCAGCTTTGAAATTTTCGTCGCATACAGTCCCCCATTGTCCTAAGCTGTGCATGACAAAAGTTCCCTGTGTTTTGCTTGATCCAATGAACGCAGATGTAGAGTTTACTGTAAATTGGAAATACTTAGCATGTAACAATTGCCAATACTTTGCTAATGAAATAAACAAAATCTTCATGGAAGTCAGTGTAAGTTATACATCTGTACATACAAAGAATGAAAAGAAAATAAAGAATTCTTTTGCAAAAAAGACAGTTCCAGAGTTCTTCCGTTTTTGTCAAAAAATATAAATAAAACAGATAAGGTGGTTAGTTGGCCAAAACGTTGTTTATTTTCTTGCAATACAATTTTCTATATGTCCTTTTTTCTAATGTTGCTGATTTCTTTGATCACTTCCTGTTTATTGTCATTTATTCTAAAACCTACTATACCTACTATACAAAATACATTGTACATACTGTAACAGGCTACCCCAACATCTTCAGAGTGATCACATTGTGGAGGTCCACCTTTTTGTACTTGACAGTGAAGCAAGTCTATTTCATTCCCCTTACAACTTAGGCCAGAGTACGCAGCAAGGCCATTTCCTTTGCCAAAATAGCTGTTGTGGTACGCTTTTCCAAAGATATGCCTGATAATGCAAAAAAAAAAACATGATATGACGGTAATACTAGTAGTAGTAGTTAAACAGACGTGTTGCAAATATACTTTCATGTTCGGAATATGTAATGTGTAAGAGATTTGCAAGCAGTCCTTTTTTGTAGCAAAAAGGTTAACTTGCCCATCTGAGCAACCCAGAAATAACAAATAATTTATAACAAAAAAGAGGAAGGAAACTGTTAAGGTGACAATTAAAAGAAGTTAACAGTATTTCAGTTTTAATCATCTACTCCACTCACTTGTTGATTGGATACGATGACAACATTTTACAAACAAATGTTGCTTCTGCATCAGTGAAGCCATTGTCACATATGGACGACCATGAGCCGTTAGCTAGGAGTTCTAATCTGCCTTCCATAGTATGGGCACCTCCAGTGAGGCGAATATTTGTTGGTCCTGTGTTAAATATAAGTTGGAGTGCATAGGCAACATCAAATATCAGTCATTTTATATTTAAAATTTAATATTTTTAATATTTATTTTAATTTTGGACGGCTTCATAGTATCCTTGACAAGTTTTTTTTTAAACCTACTGAAAAGATAAAATGGAAAATGGCAAACTTTGATTCGATACATTAAAAAAAAGCAAAATCATTGACTTTTCATTTTGCGTATATGACGTTTTACTATGTATTATTTGTGCATAAATTTCATATTGTTAGACATTTTCTAACGCAATCTAGCACAGAGTTATATTGTTTCATTATCATTTGTAATGTTAATCTCAGTACAGGGTTTGTCAATTACAAGTATTCGTACTTCGCTAAATATATTTGAAAAGTAGCTGAAGAGTTAGTGGAAAGACATCCAAAGAAATGAAATCAAATTGTTTATTTCGTTTCTAACACCATGAACTGGACCGAGGGGTGGTGATCTTGTAGTCTTATTGTAGACATTTACCGAGAAGCCCGGTCATTGAACATTTATTATAGCCAAATGAATTTGCTTTTCTACTTGCACCACGTTGTAGAATTATATACAAATATCACGACAAAACATAACACGTACGACATATTACGCCTGCCTCTTCAAGGTTTCCACATCTGTGTATTCCCCAATCTTGTGTCCGACAGCTGTTGATGTCCAATTCACTACCAGTGCATGATAAATTTTCCAGGAGGATACTATTATTACTTGGTCCAAAGAAGGATGAATTCTTAGGAAGTGTATCAAAATTTCTGGAACATATATAGGCGAGATCATGATTTTGTAATACATTGTTTTTAACATTTCATGACGTAACATCTTTGACTGTAGTTTATTCTGTTATAATACTATTATAGTGATAGCAGGAGTATATAGTAATCAGTATGTCAGTGAGTCCGTCTATTCATCCGTCCGTCCGTCACGCCCTATTTTCTGCAATTCCTCCTCAACTGCTCATAGGATTTCAATGAATCGTTCAGGCATTCTTTAGTGCCATATGACATTTGCACCTACTAATTTGTTTTTAAAATTTTCCAGTTTTTGCCAAATTTTGCTGATGTATGGACTATTTCATTTAAGGCTATGTCATTAACATATAAGGCTATGTAGAAAGGGTACTGTTGCCTTATATGTCACTCTTCGGAAATTACTAGATATATTTCAATATTACTTTCAGCCATTATTACATATTGATGATGTGCACCCCCTAATTTGTTTTTTTAATTCCTTGTTTTACCAAATTAGAATAGGGCTTGCACGTTGCATTTTCATCACAATTCACGAAACACGACAAATAACGACCTCCCAGCACGGTAACACGGGAAATAAAAACCCAACATGTGTGCACGATAATACCCCTGTACCACCCCTATATATCAGCAAGTAACAAGTAACAACACATTCTAAATAAGGAAAAAAGGGTCATTCTGAGTTTAAACTACGAAATACCATGACTACTTTTTTCACATGTCATTGACTATTTCACGCTATAGAAGAACAATTCTGTTATAAGATAATGAAATATAGAACACCGTAGAATAATACGTGTACAAAACGTCGTATCGAAAATATTCGTAATGTATATGTTTTAAAAATGCAAGTACATTAATAAAAGTGAGAAATAGTTTCAAAAATAAAAAAATAATAATTTATACATAACACCCCCTCCCCTTCAATATCTCTTAAAGAAAATGTTTTTTGTTAAGAAAACTTTCTTGTTTACATTAAGTAAAATATACACATGTATATTCTATAAACACTGACAAACTAATTCAAATTCTAGACAAACAATTTGCAATTAAATCATCTTTTCCTTTTATGTTTCTTTTATTCACAAAATGAGACGCAAATCCAATGTTATAGTCTTTGGCATTTGCCTCTCATTTTGTGAATAAATCTAAGAGAGTTATTATCAGTAAATACAATGATGGGTAGACTTATAGCTGTAACGTAAATTTCAAGATGTTGAGCCAAAATCAATGATAAACATTCTTTTTCAATGATGGAATAAATTTTTGTTTCTTGAAAAATAACAAACTGGAAGGTCTATCAGATCTTTACGTCCTTGTAACAAAATACCACCAGCAGTAACATTGCGTCATCAGCTAATTTAAATTTGGACTCAGAATTGGTGCTGCTAAAACTGGTACACTTTTAATAGCTTGGCTTTTAGCTCTTCAAATGTTTTTTTAAACCCGCCGACCAGACAAATTTTACATTTTCATCTTAACTTAATCAACGACTCATTAATTAACGAGAAATTTGGACAAAATTTTGTCTAATACCCAGACATTCCCAAAAATGCAACAGTTGTTTCTTATTTTCAATTTTTAGAAAACTAGAAATACATGTAGCAGTGATCATAGCATCAGTATGTTTGACCTGACCGTTACCAACAATATATCTTAAACAATTCACACGAGCACATCCAAATTCACATTTTGCCTGGTTGATTATAAGCACAGCATTTATTAATCGTTCAAAAGAGTTCGGAGTATTTGTAGATGTTTTTCTCAAGTGCTACTCTATATGTGTACATTATCGATGTACGCTTCGCAGCCATATATTTCGGAAATGACATTTTTAATTAGATGTTGAAAGGTTGTGTGTGCGTTTTAATACCAAACACTTTCTATTGCAAAAGTCCATAAGGCAAGACTAAAGCTGAGAGTTCTTTCGCACGATTGGTTGATGAGACCTTGTAAAAACCTTTGAGCAAGTCAATTTTGCTGATGTATATCACATGTCCAATTCTGTAAATGCAATCATCAATTCCTGGAATTGGAAAATGTATTAGATTTTGTAATTTTGTTGAGATTTCGATATTCAGTACACATGCGAAAAGTTCCATCAGGTTTTGTTAGGAGAATACACGGAGAGCTCAAATTCCTTTTACTCGCTACAATAAAGTCATTTCCAAAAGATACTAAACTTCATCATGTAAGTACATTAATTGGACTGGGTTCAGACTGTAAGGATGCTGTTTCACTGAAATCGAATTGGCAACATCAACTTCATAAAAAAATTTGTTGGTACTAGTCGGAATGTCCGGAAACAAATGTTTGTACTCACACAGTCTATATTTTAAATGGTCTTTTTAATCATGGGAAGATGTTGTAATTTCGAGTCCAAATTGTGTAGAATCTGTGAATTTTCCAACTTTTTTTTGCGACAGAAGCAATATCGAATTTTTCCCAAAAGTCCGAAACATAATCGAGGAGATTCAAACGTTCATTTTCATCTGAGAAGAATTTCTCCTGCAGAAGTTAAAGTAGACCTCTTACTGTATGTCTGAAAACTAGTTCAAATGGACTTAAACCTAACGATTCCTGGACAGATTCCACGATAGCAAATAAAAGTAAATGAATGCCTTCATGCCAAATTTCCTCTGTATCAAAAAAGTAAGTCCGAGTCATACTTTTCAGAGTTTGGTGAAATCGTTCTAAGGTACGAGCACCTTGATTTTCAGGATGATGAGTATATGATCTAGATTACTTAATACCTAGTTCATACATTACTTGCTGGGAAAATATGTGACATGAAGTTAGAACCTTGATCAGATTGAATTGATTTAGGAAATGAATAAAGTGAGGAATTTTATTCATGCCTTCACAATGATATTGGGCTTTATATGCGTAAAGGTATTGCCTCGGAGAACCTTGTGGTCGCACACAATAGGTAGCATATACTGTTTACTTGATCTGGATTTTGGAAAGGACTGACCCAGTCTATTTAAATTCTACTGGCAGGTTCCAATTGCGTTGTAATGGGGCTTTTGAAATGGTCTGATTCCGGTTACTTACATCTGACAATTCGGACAATACTACCAAAGCTTTTAAACATCGTTTTTCACATTATGATAATAAAAATTTAGTATTTTATGGTAAGTCCTGTTAATATTGAAATGCCAAAACAATGGAGTGTCATTGGCTTTAAATTTCCTGTCCATAAACCTTTCGAACTACAATTTGATATTTAACTGACCATTCAGCAGGTACATCAGATTGTAGACATTTACACCATTCGTGGTAAAACAACTGAAAGGTTATGCAAAGTTTCATTTTCATAAGCTGTCCGGTTAAATAGATTAGAATTTCAGGGTCTTGGCGTTGCTCGGTTCTCATTTGACATTGAAAGATCGTGACCTTGACCAGAATAATTGTCGGGACATTTGAAAGGATTATGTGTTCACTGCACATGTCACTGAGCTGACTTATGAAAGTATCGCCTAAATCAACAATTTTATCAGATTGGGTATTGTTTCATAAACTTCCTGAGTTTCATCAAATTTCTTTTTCATAGCACGGGTAACTGCATTACAAAAATTACTAGAAAGCGATACATAACCATTTCTTACAATGGTTAAAAATCTGCATATTAATTGAATCAGATTTGAATAAATTGTGACCAGTAACAAAACCATTGGATTTAATTTTGGCTTCCTTCTTTTACATGTTTTACTTCAACATGTTACAATTTGAAATTAAATGGTCTTCGTTCTCACAGTACTGTAAATCATGAAATATTCGCGAGAACTATATTTTCATGATTATTCGCAAATGACTGCAATCACGAATTCATCATTCTCGCGAATAAGTATTCAATGACGTTGTAACCAAAGAATAAATGGAAAATATGCCCAGGGCGCTTCGCAAAATTGAACTCCGCAGTGAAATCGCGAAATTTGAACACGCGAATTTTACACGAAAAGGACTTTAACGGCTTGACGATTTCATTGTAATAGAGAACTTTGTAGAGCTTGACCTGCTGATCAATTTTGCTCTTTAAAGTTTCTGTCTATCTGTTAAAGTTTTCAAGATATTGACCAAAACAACAAAAATTGTCTTAATTTACGTTTAGAGTCCAATAATCCATGAAATGAGTCATCTGATGATTTGTACAGCTTTACTTGCTGATCATTTTTGCCCCTCACAGTTTTTCTGTATCTGTTATAGTTTTGAAGATATAAGGGAAAATTGTCATTTTCTCCCATATATTCTATTTATAGCAACAGCGGTCATGTTGATTGATGGACAGTCTAACCAAGAGTACAGTCGCAAGCAGACAGCTAAAGGTGTTTCTTTTTTTAGAGGAGGAGATTTTTGGAAAAGTTTACGACGAGCGATGTAGAGACGGGCAACAGACGACGGGCGACGGACGCAAAGTGATGGCAAAAG
>JAOXYH010574935.1:0-13589 GCA_028566455.1 Botula fusca | reverse complement strand
TCTTCAATTTTGCCTGAAACATAATCTTCCTTCGCTTTTTTAATTTCTCTCTGTACTTTGTTCCTAATTTTACAATACTGAGCGTACTGGTGTTTATTTTCTGTTCTTTTGTACATTTTTAATAAATGATCTCTGTTTCTGATATTATCTAGGATTTCAGATGTCATCCATGGTTCAGTTTGTTGTCTTATTTTTATATCTCTATATGGAGCAATATCATCAAGGATTGAATGAAAGAGTGATCGAAAATTCTCCCATGCATCTTGAACAGATCTACTTAAATATAAAGATGACCAATCTATGGAATTAAGTTTATCTATAAAGACATCTTTATCGTAATTCTTCGTCGATCGTATTCTGACTATGTTTGGTTTATCAACTTTTTCTTTATGTAACTTTCGAGTACAAAATGTTAAAAAATGGTCACTGACACCTGTTGAAATAACCCCGAATTGACTTATTTTATCTTGATTATTACATATAACATGGTCTATGATGGTACTTGATGTTGGTGTTACACGAGTAGGAGTATTAATTAACTGCTTTAGATTAAACATATTTAGAATATTTTTATATGACTTACATATAGAAGATGTGTTGTTTTCAAAGCTAATATTGAAATCGCCTAGGATAATCTGTTCGTAATCTGGTGTTAATCCATTTAAAGTTTGTTAAAAAAATTCTAAAAAATCATTCTGTTTCGGTGGTCTGTAACAAGTACCCACTAATATTGGTTTTGTTTTTGGTAGAAGAATTTCTATCCAAAGAGATTCAATACCTTCTATTTTAAGATCTTGCAAAAGAGAGAAGGCCAAATCATTTCTTATATACATACAAACTCCCCCGCCGTGTCGAGATCTGTCTGAACGTACAACACTATAATTCTCAATACAAATTTCTGCATCTGTTACCGAGTCATCTATCCATGTTTCACTAACTGATATTACTGCTGCTCTAGATTTTAAAGCAATTAATTTTAATTCAGATATTTTTGGTACTAAAGATCTAGCATTTAGATGAAGAAAATGAAGACCTTTGTTATTAAATACTTTAAAGCAGTCTTCTTTAACAACTGATGGAAGCTTTTCAAATTCTGATTTATCATTTTGTTCAGTGCATTTGAAAGACCGATTAATATCGTCATGATTGAATGGAAGCGAAAGAAGACAGCATGCATCACACATATTGGAAATTGGATGTCCCAGAAAGCCAAGCTTCATATGCAGCAATTTTCGCACATTTTATGTGGGACTTGCATTTGCATATATTACAGTGTATGCTTTTGCTGGTTTTTGTATTAAGTTTGACAAGTGTTAATTGAAAACCCTTAGACAACGTAATTAACTTTATTAATAAGCATTAGTATCCTGCGTGATACTTAAAGGGATTATCAAATGTTTTAATAGTTATTTTGTGTGTGAATAATATGCTGAGTCAACCTCATTATACATCCATTAAAAATGTGTAACTCAAAATATTGTTTAATTCTTTCTCCAGGCCAATAGTAAATCCAGACCCGGGTAACATTTTAGGGGCTCCTCCGGGATATACAACGCCAATGTAATGTTTGGATGCTGAGCTTGACGTAACTGGTTCATTAGTCAGAATGGTGAAGAAAACTGAAGAGCGGGAACAATTCCGTCTTGAGGTAACCGAAAAAGTGTATATTCAGCCGGTTGTTTTCCTGAGGGAGATTGTTAAAGAGTTGGAGTTAGGCGATAATCCTGAATCCTTGTCAAAAGTCGCAGCTGTAAAGTTAATTGCAAACTTTATAAAGGAAGAAGTAAAGAAAGAGGATAAACGAACTTCAGCCTTTACTTCAAATCGACGACCTGATCGGAGGCAAAACTCCAGAGTTGCCTGACGAACCTGAACCAGATAAGTCAAACGAGAAAGAACCAGAACAGCAAAATGCTAATCAAGCAACTACAGTTAATCAAAAGGAGGTGGATGGGGATGTAAAAATAATCACTTCGATTCTTACCGATAAATGTTCCTTGTGGAGGAAAGACTTCAAGATAGCTGGACAAATTAGTGACTCTAAGAACTGTCTTTTATTTACTAGTCTATTACGTCGGATAGAAGCAGGTATAGAGAGGAGACGGCCACTGAACTTTATACTGAGCTCAGTTATTTGTCTCAAGGAGGTAAAAAGCCCGCAGGTTTTCCTCATTCGAGCATTAGACACTCGATAAAAAGTTTTACTGGCATCGAAAGAGACAGACAGGGAACCGCAATATCAGCCAGAGTTAGTTCAAAAGATGTTCTTACATAGCGTGATGACGGGTATTCAAAACGACAACGTCAGACAAGAAATTAGGCCGCTACTTACAGAGAAAGACAAAAGATGAAGCGTTAATCACCGCACTAACCCAAATTGTATTACGTGAAAACGAACGACTGTCAAAAAGAAAAGGCAGCCGCAATAGGGTAAACAGGGTGGAAGTTGAAGATCCGCTCGAGGAGTTCAAGACGGAGATAAAAGGCGAGTTATCTGAAATTCGTAAGCTCGTTACATCTTACAATAGTTACAGGGAGAAGCAAGTTGAAAAGAGTAACTCAAGTAAGGGGCAAGCACACGAGAGGAAAAAACCAGGTTGCCCAGAATATCAAAGAAAGGATACTGGTGATAACTGTTCCCATTGTTGTGGGAGTTCTGAACACTTTGGGCTGGGTGTAGGAGTCAGAAGCCAACAACAAATAAGAATAGTCAGAACGGAAGCCAAGCAATGGTCAGTGAAATAACAATAAGTGAACTGAAGGGGTCATTTTATCAATTGTCATCAAAGAAACAGAATTCGCTTGCAAAATTGGTGGGGCCGAAGTTTGAGGTGAAGTGAACATTTCCGGATACTATGGGATACAGGGGCTCAGGTATCAATAATCCCAATGACATGGTTGGAAAAGGAACAACCCTAACTTAGTATCAGATCGTTGGAGGAGCTTATTGACACGCCTCTAACAGTTATTACAGCCAATGGGGGTTCGATCCCATACGATGGTTGGGTACAAATGACATTCAGTCTTAAACCGTCGACTGGACAAAAGCTATTGGAAGTTCCTTTTCTGGTCAGCTCTCATCCTGAAATTGATAGTCCGATTATTGGGTTTAACGTTACACAACACTACAAAGCAGGACACAATAACATTGACATGCTCAAGAACGCCACAAACATCAAAGTAAACAAAATTACCACCGTAATGAATATGATGGCGACCGGAGATGGTGAAATTTGTTCAGTTAAGACTGGCAAAAGGGATGTTGATCATCCAGCGTCGATCACGAGCACTCGTTAAAGGAATTGCAAACATTAATGAGACAGTGGCGAATCAACATGGAATTCTAGAACCGGGCTGCAATCCAGGAATACCCGAAGAACTAAATATACAAGAGTCACTCGTCAAGTTTCCGAAGGGTAGTCGATGCAAAATCAATGCTGTAATCGAAAATATTTCTGAATATGATGTCGTACCGCCGAAAAGGGCAAACATAGGACGATTGTAAAACATTAAAGGACTAGTCAGGATTCCGGAAGAATCATTTGAGATAGACAATAATGAAAGCGATAAACAAGCACAAAATAGTGAACAGAAATCCATGCTTCGGATCCGCCTGTTAAATTGAAAAGACAAATCTAATTGAGGATTAAAAGGAGAAAGTTAGAATTTTATTGAGAGATGAGTGTAATGCTTTCGCCATAGATGGTCGAGTAGGATGCGTGCCTGCACTTGAAATGAAAATTAACTTGTCTGACACGACACCCGTTAACATGGCATATTCTTCGATACCGAGACCATTGTTTAAGGAAGTAAAAGATTACTTAGAGGGTTTAATACAACGTCAATGGGTGAAACACAGAAACTCGCCATATGCAAGTGGAATGGTATGTGTGAGAAAAAAGGATGCAAGTCTACGCCTACCATCAATATCATTTTGTAATGCATCTTTCTTTAATTTTGGATTTACAAGTTTTTATTCAAAAGTGCAGTTATTTATGTAAAAATTAGCAAGTTTTGTTTAGGAACTTTTTATATACTAAAACTGTTAAGGAGATCATAGCTGGAAAAATGGCTGATTTTGAAGGCTTTGATTTCCTAAACTTCTAAGATAAATAAAAAGTTCCTAAACAAAAAATGTTTTTTATATAAATAAGTGCACTTTTGAATAAAAACTTGTAGATCCAAAATTATTGATAGATGCACTACCAAATAATAGGTCATATGACCTATTATATGCCATTTGGACCATTGTCCCCAACCTGATTTAACGACGGGATCTGTCATCAAGTCTGAAAGGACTAGGGAAACGCAATTATGATATCTCAAGTACCATATCATATGTGTGTCAAACTCAAATGTCTATGAGTAATACAAGTACCACTGTATCAGTGATGAATCCAGGCTATACCTAATTATTCCCCGTGCAAGAATGAATAGGGGAAGATTGTCAGTGAGCCATCTTAACAGATTAAAGCGCCATTTTGAATTGAATAAAAGATAGATTCAGATAATTTTCTTTCTTTCTTCCCTCCCCACAAAAAATACCATGCCTCTTTTTTCCATGCATTATTCCCAAAGAGGACCCTTTCTGATAGTTGGAGTAAAAATGAATGATGTCAATAAATATGTATGTTGTCATCAGTCTTCATCGTCTATATCAAACACTCTTATATAATGTCCTGATTCTTCTCCGTGTATAAAACACCCTTATATAATGCCCTAGTTCTTCCCCGTAGGTATAAAACAGTCTTATATAATGTCTTGATTCTTCCCCGTATCTATAAAACACTCTTGTATTATGTCCTGATTCTTCACCTTATCTATTAAACACTCTTATATAATGTCCGGATTCTTCCCCGTGTATAAAACACTCATATAATGTCCTGATTTTTCTCCGTATATATAAAAACACTCTTAAATGATGTTATGATTCTTCCTCTGTGTTAATAATCCAATTTACTCAACGCTTGAACAGGTATTACGTTGAATATAAAACATCATTATGTTTGTAGTCCTCTAAATGCGAGGACGGAGTAAACCGCATTGCGATGTAATGCAGGTTATTCTTGATGCTTTTATTCCATCCTCGTATTACGAATGCGAGGACGGAATAAAGTGTATTGTAATGAAAATGCATTTGATTCCTGATGCACTTTATACTGTCCATTTAAAGGCGAATCCTCGACGGAATATAGTGCATTGCAATGAACGTGCATTTTGTATGCCGGATATCGAACTAGCTGTATCCATCGTATACAAAAAGCAATCAATAATTCTAATATAAATGAACATTTACTTACCAAGTAATTATAACCAACTACTGCTTATTTAAATGAATGACAGCCAACACCATATAACACAACGCATATACAACAATACAGAACACAACGTATTTACATCATCAGGGCGGCAACTTATTATCTACAAAATAAGAAAAAACATGTATGAGAAACTAGTAATTTGAATACTTGTTGTGTATTACAAAGAACAACTAAATAATGCATATTCTGATGACAAAAATGAAATGTACCTATTGCTTTGTTCCTCTTTGGTCTGCACGTACGTAGTGCCGTCGAAGTATTCAAATCTATTGTTTGTTACATTCCAACCGTAGAACTTATAGTTTTTATGCCTAAATGCACAGTCCCATCAGCCCACACCACTTTATAAATATTTCTGGATTTTAGCCATTTATAAAGACAAAAATGCTCCCAGTGTTTCAGATTTGCTTTCCAGAACAACCTTCTGATTAAATGCGGCCATAATTTGGCTGGACCTATAAGGTCCTGTATTAGTGTCCACATTCCGTATATTTCACTTCCTCTGGACTTAACAGAATGACGATCCATGGTGAAATGAAGTATACTTGTCTAAAACAGTGAGTACAGTTCACTTACCTTAATTAACTTGTGAAAGACATTACGGTCACGAGGAAGGACTTGAAGATGAAACGTACACTGGTTTACAAGATACACAAACACATCGTGAAGACGACACATATACATACACATATTCAGAAAATGCAAAGAAACGCAAAAATAAACGAAAAAAAAATCAATATACATATATACAGAAACGATATCTTTGTGCCTGTAGGTATAACGAAATCGCTGCCGTCTGATAAGTCACAGACGAAATCGGATTTGCGATATGGGTTTGCATTTTTACGTGCTGCACGGCTGGGTGTCTTTTTTCGCTTTACGTTTTTTTGGTGTTTAAACCCCTCTGGATACAACCGCATGCGTTCGCCGTCATCTGAACTAGATACCTTGAGCTCCTCGCTTAGTTTGTGTTTGGACCACCGACCGCACCCTTTTGTGTTAATGCTGGAGAAGTGGAAGACTTGGGAGGACTAGAGTCAAAATCACTTTCTAGATCACTTCCTGAACAACAGTGATATGCAGTTATTCCGAATCCGCGGGTGATGGGGGAGTCCAAGTCTGAAACTCGGTTTTGAATATGTACAGGAACGCGGACCTTCAAGGGTGAAGACTGATTTGGCTAGCATGAAAAAAGCTTCATGAACATCTGAACGAGTGTGATTGTGCCATATGATTTCACAAATGATGTTCAAACATATTTACTTTGTGCCCCTAATTTTGCGGAGATGCTGTTTCGCGTTCTTCCAGGCTCCTTCTGTTGTATTTGTACAACATTCAACTATTTCACCTGTAGCAATGTTCTTATATTTTTGCTTACAAGCGGCATGTGTGTCACGGAGAAATGCTCATACCTATCTTATTAAGATCCAAGTAAGCTGCCCAAGTGTCTGAAAATATTCTGGTGCCTGGTGCTCATGTTATTGAATGATTGGAATTAAGGTTGCAGCGTTTCTTTGGTCTACAGGATACAAAACCAACCGATTTGAGGATCTATGTACCATACCAAATATCCAAACGCGGTGTCCCTTTGGTTTTCCCTTGTGGTATTTCATTTTAGGCCCAAAGAGACTTTCGTTAATTTCAACCGCTTCATAAAAAACAGTTTGATAAGTCTCATGAACATACTCACAACATACCTTCCTTATGGAGCTCGCCCAGTTAACTGACATATGCATGTACTCTAACCTAGCATTTTTGGCGGACTGATGAAGCGTGTGTTTTTATGAACAACATAAGATAACGAATATTGTATGCTGATCCTTCAAAGAAGGAATATTTACGCATAGCCGTTTCATGGCCATTGCCACACCGAAAAGCATATCCTTCGGTAGATTTAGACCTTTCTTGTAAAGATCAAATTTTACCACAGTGGCACTTAATTGTATCAGCTTAGAAGCCTTGATCTCTTAACCATTTGAACAATACTTCATCGTTGGACTGGAAAATATTTGAAAATGTCCACATATTATAAAAGTCCGAAAACAGATTTTCATCTGGATCCGTTTTTTTTTACCAGTGGAAACTGCCTTCTCCGTGCCGCTTTCTTCTTCCTGCTCCTCTCCCTGACATTTTGGAAATTGTATTAATTAAACTTAACAATACTCACCAATACTATGCTACTAAAACAGTTAAAATAATTCACTGAGTTAACACACATTATAGTCTATACGAACTGATTCACTGAGGTAACACTAATTTTAGTCCATTACTACTGATCAATTGAGGTAACCAACACTATAGTCTATATCTACTGCCCTTGGGTAACCCAAATTTAATATTTATCTTCTGAATCCCTAAATAAACAAACACTTTAGTCTCTGCATCCTGATTCCCTCCGATAACATTCTAATCTATATGTACTTATTCCCTTGAGTAACCCTCACTTGTATATATCTACTGTAACCCATACCACTGTCTTTTACTCCTGATTTCTTGAGGTAAAGCCTGTTATATTCTATATCTACTGATTCCCTGAGGTAACCCACACTATTATCCATATTTACTGATTCCCTGAGGAAACACCCCCTATTGTCTATACATACCCGAGTCCCTCAGGTAACCACCCAATAGTCTATATTTACTGATTTCCAATATTCTATATTAATTGATTCCCTGAGGTAACAACACAACAGTTTATATTTACTGATTCCCTGAGGTAACCCACAGTATAGTCTATACATACTTATTCCCAGAGGTTACCCACACAACAGTCTATATCTACTGATTCCCTGAGGTAACCAACACATAGTCTATGTCTATTGATTCACAGAGGTTACGTCTGCTATAGTCTTATCTGCTGAATCCCTGGGGTAACCCACACTATATGTTATACTTACTCATTCCCTGAGGTAACCTACACAATAGTCTATATCTACTGATTCCCTGAGATAACACACACTTTAGTATATATCTACTAATTCCTTAAGGTAACCCGCACTATAGTCCCATCTACAGATTCCCTGAGGTAACCAAAATAATAGCTTATGTCTACTGATTCCCTGAGGAAACCAACACAATAGTCTATATCTGCTGATTCCATCAGGTAACCCACACAATAGTCTATATCTACTTGATTCCCTGAGGTAACCAACACTCTAGTCATAACTACTGATTCCCTGAGGTAACCAGCATAATAGCCTATGTCTACTGATTACCTGAGGTAATCAACACAATATTTTATTATACCAATGTGATATCATTAAATGACATTTGGACGAAATTGTGTTTGTTTCCTCGCAGATTTAGGAAAAAGGAGATGATTTGATGCATAGTAATTAAAACCTAGTGTAATTAACAGCATATTTAAACTTTATTACTGTGAGCATTGCTCGCAAAAGAATACCACCACGTTGAATTGGACGGTTCAATAATTAACTGAAGCGTTAAAAACACAAATTTGAAATCCTTAAAATCTGAACCATTCAACTTCTAAATTACGAGCCCCTTTAAATGTTAAACCATCCAACTCCGATTGTCGAGCACCCAGCTTACCAGGGGCGATTCCCATGAGTACCTCCGTCTTGCTTACGTAAGTTTGTGAACTTGGAATTGCACCTATGGGATCCGCTCTTCAAATGATGGACAACAATTTAGTATCATCGAAATCCATCAAGGCATAAAATGTTATGGACGGCACATGCCTCTGCACAAGTCAGACAAAGTGATTCCTGAACTTCGTTTTTAAAAGGGGGGGGGGGCATAAAAATCTAAACTTGAACACAAATGTAGTTACATAATATATAAAAATAATGATTAAAAAAGGTCACAAAATTTGCTTCTAAACATTTTTTTCAGTAAAACAGCGGGATAACTGAAAATACCCCCTTTTATGTATATACAGTGTCAATAAAATAAGTCCGACATAATAAATCAGAATTTATAAAGGGAGTTATACTTCATCCGTATAATATATCAGAGGAAAATACTTTTGTAACACATGCTAATAATAATAAGCCTTTTATCTTTGATGCTTGTTTGTTATATGTTGTATAATGTGCATTTAATTTGCTCGGGAATTTGCTTCTAAAACCTGTCAAGGTTTATTGTTTTGCAAATAAAGTTACTAAAATTAATAAATCGAGGTATATAATAATTTCTATTTTCAGTTCAATGTTTCAATATTTCAAATAAAAAAGTATTTTCATCTGGACAACTTACTTGGTTAAAATGAAATCACACTTCACTGAATCGAAGGCATTGAATACTTTTATGATCGATTATTTATCAGACATAAAAAGTTGATTTTGTTGACATCAATTATAATGCAGATATGGTTCAAAACATACTCGTTATTAAATGTTGTTTTGTCTTGCTTAGAAATAATATACTGGTTGGGGACCAATAATCGCCAATTTTTAAAGTTTTTTTTTGCGTAATATTTCTTACATATTTTTATCAATTACAAAATAATTTTGCGTGAATAGAGGTTACCCAAAGATTTTATCAAAAATCAGTTTTTTTATTTCCCAGTCCATCTCTTAATCACACGTTTTCAGCCTTGAGAAATGCGATTATTTACTACTGTTTTTCGAACCTTGAGAATCAATTATCGCCACCTTTTTACACCCCTGTTTAAAATATTAGGAAGAAATCTGTTTTTTGGGGTTTAACAGTAAAAATGACAATATTATCTTAAACTTCTATGGATTGGAATTTTCAAGATATTACATAAAATAGTTGGACAATTCTGTATCCGAAAATGGCTGGAATTTCGGCCAAAAATAATGTCAGTTTTGTATATGTTGATATAATTTCGAGCAAAAAGTAAAACACAAACTAATTTTGTAAAAAAAAAACAAAAAAAAAACTCTCCCTTTAGTATAGAAAAGAAGGGATATGGTGTATAAATTCATGTATGACATTAATGAGTAAATATTATATCACAAGTGATTATTCTCCAATATAACGGATAGTGTATTTGAGAATATTTCTTGTTTAGTGTATTTCAGGATATTTCTTCAGGGCATATTCGAAATGTATAAGTTGCATATGTAAGTTTCATATTCATAATTTTTAATTTAAGTTCGCGCGTACAAGTTTCATATTCTTAACTTGTAATTTAAGAGAATTTAAAATACTTACTGTATTAAATGACAAACGCTTTCCAATTTGGCAGGTGCTGCGAAATAAAGAAGTGGGAACGTTACCTCATTAACCGCAGGATTATTAAAAATCAATATATGGCGCGAAAAAGCACGTGTTTAGATTCCCAAAGGGATCCTCGCCTTTAAATAGTTTATCACATGAAAAAGCGCGCGTACGGATTCCCAAAGGGAACTTGGCATGAAAATAGTTCTTGTGTGCGCGTAAGAATTATCTTCATATCATACTTCCGGTATGCATATTCCCTCAGGGAATTTGTCAGCGACACAAACTGCCATTTGCAGTCGCCTACACAGGAACCGACAGCGGTACCGTTCACAGAAACAGTATATAAGGGGATACATCAGTTACCGGGGGGTTCCCAAAATCTTTCACGGACAGGCTTTCCGTATTTATGATCTGCCTACCCTGCATTGACGGGGCTTTCCCCTTTGTAACATCGTGGGGACGCTATCGGTCCGCTCTGTGGACTGAGCCGCCGAGACCGACTCGGATGCCAGGAACGTTTTCGATTTATTGATTGGTTCTGATCAGCAATACATAGTTTTCATTTACGTCACAACAATCCCATGATTCCCGAGTCGTCCGCCATGCTATCAGAGCGTGTTGTTTACATTTGTTATTTGTTATCGATTTTGTCAATTTTGTGGGATTTAAATATGAATGAAAAAGAACAGAAAGTTGTTCAACCAAAACCACGTTATGTAGACACGTTGGACAATATTTCTAAAGCCAGGTACGTGGATAATTGAAGCTTATCGACAATCGAGACCCATACGAAATTCCAAAGAAAGAGTGGTCAGCATACGTAGGACAGTGGCCAGATATTCAGTATCCGGACATTGTAAATTACTTAGTTAATACTCAAAGCGCATATACACTGAAAGACATGAAGGCTTACAAGTCCTTAGATGCATACAACCAGTTTGTTTGTGGTTGGGTTAAAGAACTTTTGCAAATAACTGTTTACTAGAAATGCGTTATGTCTGCGAGCGTACAACATTCCCAAAGAATGAACGAAACTCCTCTACACTGCTGGCTGATTGCTGAGAAGGAAGGAACAATACTTGCAGCACACTGCAATTGTATGGCAGGCCTGGGAGAAAGCTGCAGTCATGTAGGTGCACTTCTGTTTGCAGTAGAAGCGGCAGTAAAACTTAGAAAGTCTCAGACAGTTACACAGGAAAAATCTTACTGGCTACCATCAGCAGTACAAAAAGTTGAAGGAAGACCTATCCAAGATATTGATTTTACCTCTGAAAAACAAAGAAAAAAATTTTTGATGCAGCACTTGGAAATCGATCGGCCACACCAACCAATCTTAAAGGAAGTCGAGTGATGCAAGTAATTCCACCACCGTCTGAAGGGGAGTTGGCCGATTTTTTCGAAGGATTACATGCAACGGGCACAAAACCTGCACTACTTTCTATCATCCCAGGCTATGCAGAACACTATAAACCCAAAGTACTGGGTAAAAAATTTCCAACTGTGTTGTCAGAACTGCAAGATGAAAATTTCATAAAGGTCAATAAAGAAGCTTTACTTGCACATGGTGACGAAGTATTTAAAACACTAAAATTAACAGAGGAAGAAGTTAAAAATGTGGAAATGGCAAGACGAGAACAGGCAAAATGTAAAGAATGGCACCTATTTAGAATAGGCCGCATCACTGCTTCAACAATGAAATCTGTATGTCATACTTCAATCGAAAAGCCAGCACAGAGTTTGATAAAGCAAATTTGCTATCCAGGGACTGTTAAATTTACAACAGAAGCAACTAGATGGGGCTGTGATCATGAAAAAGAAGCTCGTGACAGTTATGTTGAATGGATGAAAACTAAACATGAAAATTTTGTCATGAAGGAAAACGGATTAATTTTAAATGTAAATGATCCTTTCTTAGGTGCTTCTCCAGATGGAGTAGCCTCTTGTGACTGTTGTGGAGAAGTCTGCATCGAGATTAAATGCCCCTTTGGCAAGGAGGATACTGTATTGGATGACACGCTTGACTGCTTGGAGTCTATAGATGGCAAGTTAAGACTAAAAAGGTCACATCAGTACTTTTATCAAGTTCAGTGCCACATGCCTGTATGTGAAAAAGAAGTTTGCGACTTCATTGTCTGGACAACGAAAGATTTTCATTGTGAAAGAATTGAAGTAGATACTGACTTTTGTACCACTATTTTACAAAAATCCAAACTATTCTTTTTGAATGCACTTTTACCAGAACTAGTTGGGAAACTGTATTCAAGACCTGCTTATAGTTCCAATATTCTGCAGCAACCAGTAAATACATGTACGTCCTCCAATAATGCGATAAGGGACTCTCAACCAGAAGTTGGGGCATGTGGAACAGCAACAACCAATGCAAACAGTGTTCAGGAAAGTGACAGATTGATCATTTGTATATGTCAAAAGGAATATGACGAAACCAAAGATAATGTCATCGGTTGTGATAATGAAAACTGTCCATATGTGTGGTTCCACTTCAAGTGTGTGAATATAAAACGAGTTCCAAAAGGTGACTGGTTTTGTCCGTCATGTCGGAAAGAATCCAGATGTAAAAAATGAACATTATTAAATATGTTAAATGTCAATGTTTTCAATTCCAACTGTATTTCTGCAGTGCCATATGAAAAACTTGGATATGGGGGTAGTGGTCAATGAAACGGCAAATTATTTAGGTCCTCATAACACTTCCAATATGAAAGTTTTCCTGTTTGCATTCATTATTGATTGATTAGTATAGATGTAATGGAAACAGGTGACTGACAAAACTTCATCATGTACATGTAAATGCTGTTTGTCCTTATAAAATGTGACAAATATGGTACATGTAGCATTAATGTATAATTTTGTTGGATGGAAATAGAGCTTTATTTTTTAAGATTTTCTATCACCTGCAGGTGTATATTGAATGAGAGTTCGTCAGCAGTGACTCGTCCCTATTGGCACATATATGTGTGCAGTACATAGTGGATTGATCAGTTTAATGCCACTGTCTTTAATGATGGTGACCAAAGGACGAATCAATTTCCCTAACTTGGACAGCAATATACCAGCTTCACCTGCTTATGGGGTTTATATTTCCCAACTGATCCGCTA
>JAOXYH010573826.1:0-13591 GCA_028566455.1 Botula fusca | reverse complement strand
AAACCAGAATTATAATTTAAAAATAACTATGGACGCCTTGCAGGACTAGAAAGAAAAGGGATCAAGCGAGAACAAGAAAAGACTGATTTCCTGTCAGAGTAGATTAAAGGGATGAGTTCATTAATCTTTGAACGTATAAATACGCTCGAAAGGTTAATCAATTCGAGAGCTACATCTATCAAAAACCTTACTTAGCTGAATTATTGTCCAGCAATAACGAAAAATGTGTTTTCAGCAAGGCAAAAAATGAAATTGTTTCTGTCTGCAAGATACACTGTATCGAACGAAGAAAAAAAAAACATGGACAACACCAAAAGTCATCAGACCAATAAGCCTGAGATAATTGATAATTAATAGTCAATCCTATCATCATTTAGTGTTTCTCTAATTCTTTGTGCATTTTCACATCTCCCTACCGATGCTAGAACAATCTGATAATCAACGTGTCTTTTGTTTTGCTTTTTTTTTGTTTTGTTTTGTTTGTGTTTTTTTTTGTTGTTCTCAATAGATGATTGACTTACAATTTCATCCGCTGTAATTCGCCGAACAACATGTTCATGCCTTTCAGGGTTTGTCTAAACTAATTTATGATTAAAAAAGAGAAAAAAGTAGATAGCTTATCGTCTGCAACTCTCAATGAAATAATTTGATACTGATTTTTTTCAAACTGACATGATGTTAATTTCATCGTGGCGGAGTTATATTCAACAGTGAAATGTCGGGTATAATTGAGGTTCAGTACGGGTTAGTCAAACAGCGATATTATTGCGTTCGTTAATTGGATTAATTAGACAAATACAATCTTGTATTGTTAGCTTTTGATTATCAGTATTTCAACAATCTTGATAGGTAAACCTATAAATTTCTCACCGAGGCTCGACATTTACAGGTTTAACTACCGCAATTGTAGAAATACCGTTAACAAAGCATTATTCTATATTTCTGCAACTGACGCAAAATGTGATCTGCTGTTACCGTAATGGATATCAAATGTGTCCAGAAAACACCGTTGGATCAAAAAGGAGTACCACCTAACATGTTTTTGAACCTATTACGTCGATACTAAAAGCTGTCAAAAAGAGGCCTTCAAAACTAATATCATGATACTTGTTATTCCCCCATATGGAGTTTGAAATACTCTAAAGATATGTTGGAAAAAAATCAACTGTTGATTATTGTTAAAATACAATATATATAAAAATATTTACTTTTCTGCCCTCTGAATTCCCGTCTGATACAACCTGCTTAAATTATTCCTGTACAACACAACGCAGGTAAATTATGTGATACTAACTAAATAATGATTCTATTGTAAAATATTCATACTTTCAGCTCTTACAGCGCCATCCAGATGACAGTGAGAAAATCTTGCATTGTCATTTCTGGATTTTGCACTGTCATGGACACAACCGTAATTTTATTTATTTTTTTAAATGGACTGAGCTGTCAGCAAACATATGGTATCAGTTAGTCTGCATAAATAGCCTGACATACACCTGTATAGGCATTTTAGTAAGGATACGATGAAGATTGGATATAAGAAAATATCAAATATTAAACATGAAGCCTAAAAACGATGTCGCACAATGAAATCATCAGTGAACATTCGCATAAATTGTCAAAACAACAGCTACATCACACGGACAGAAGGAATATCATCGATAATGGAACATGAATTACATGGTACATGTAAGTGCTTATAAATATGAAGACCACTCACCACTCAACAGCTATCGAGAAGTTTGATTCCGCTTTTTTCTTAGTTACTTTAGTTGTCCATTAAAATTCAACAAATCTTAATTCTTAGTGTTCTAACAAAATCAACAAGTTTGTTATATAATCGTATTTATTTCCTATTTATAATATTACAATTGATTATTTGATATCAATATTTAATTATTAATTAAATGCGTGCATTGTGCAAGAGTTAATTGACAATGAAATTGTAATGTATATTAGGCTTTAACTTACTTTTGTGCAACACATTTATGTTTTGCAATATATATATATACTTTTTGCACAAATTTCATAGAAGTTTTAAATTGCCTTTATAAGCTTCACCAACTTCATTTTATTCCCTGTAAATATATACCGTAAATCGGGATATTTTGGCCGTGGTTATATTTTGGTTTATTTGGCGTCTGCCGTGAAAGTGAACGTGTGAAAATAAAACACATTAAAATAAAACATCAACCAAAAAATAAAGTTCCAAATTAATTTCAAGCATACGTTTTATCGTTTTTATAGTACACAATCTCCGTTAGAAATGTGCAGTTAATGTTTACCTTACATGGTGTTAAAAGTACTCACTATGCGAAAATTTTATACGTTCCCTGTATATGTTATGCATAAATAGTCGTGAGTAGATTTCAGTATTATTACAGTCGGCAAAAATTTTGTCAGTTGGAAGTATGTTATGAGAGTGAACGTAAATGGATATCTGACATGGCTTAAAAGTCAATACTACACTTTTTCAAGCTGAAACCACAGCATTTACTTCTTGAAAACAGCAAAGTTGACCAACGCACTGTCGATCTCTGTAACTTGACAAATTATACACTTCAAGTACATGTAGCGACACTGAATCTACTCCAAAGTCGTCTAAAAGGGGTTCATATCAGATTCTGTCACGTGCTGATCGTGCTAAAGTTGGAAAATACTCATCTCAGCATTCTACGCCACAGACCATTGCCAATTTTAAAGACAGATTCGAATTAAAGCCTACTTCGGTTAGAAACTTTAAATCAAACTATATGAAGAAATTATCGAGAACAAAATATTCGATGACTTGGACAGTTCTGAATTTGAAATTCAAGAATTGAGACCACGAAAACGGGGGAAACCGTTTTTACTTGGTCAATAGCTAAACAGTAAAGTTCAAAATTTGATAATTGAACTACGGCACAAGGGAGGAAACGTAAATTCTCGCATAGTGAGAGCACTTGCTAAAGGTGTCGTCAAAGTTCATGACAGCACGTTATTGCTTGAAAACGGAGGAATTATTGAAATCACAAGGGGCTGGGCACTTTCCTTACTACAACGCATGAATATGGTAAAAAGGAAGGGACAATACAACAGCTAAACCTGTAATTAGAGATTTTGAAGCGCAGAAGGCAAAATATTTAAAAGAAATCAAAACTCTAGTTCATAAACATGTTATTCCCCAAAACTGATCATAAATTGGGACCATACCGGTATTCTCTAGTCCATGTTAGCCGTTGTACAATGGCCGAAAAGGGGAGCGATAAAGTAGAAATCATTGATCTTGATGACAAAAGAGAAATAACTGTTGAGTAAAAAGTTTTGCTTTAATTTTATTGATAATTTTTACTATAGCATAGTATGTCGCCTGTCTTGCAAAACTAAATGTATACCGGTATATGCATTTTGTTGTTTTTTTTTTAATAAAGCAAACATGTATCCTGTTAAAGAAATAAAACTGTCAAACTGAAAAAAAATAATCATTTTCATTCATAATTACATGTACCACCTGACCGTGACGACATTATACACATGACACCGCTAATCAAGAGGATCAATAGATTATAATTCAATATCTGTATACCGGTGGACTAAACAGCTTCGGGGATTTTTTAATTAGTCTTATTTGCTAATTGCATTTTACACTTTATGGATCAAGCGATTATACAAACAATACAATTATTTGTTTGATTTTTGTTACGTATTTCAATATACATGTACAATAAACTCGCTGGCCAACGTGGACATTGTTTTCTGGTCACAAAAGTAAACATCATATAAAGCTATCATTTATTTTAAGAATATCATCTAACTGAAAGGTAATAAATTAATTCTGACCATCTAGTAGGTGTCATGGGTGGTTCCGTCAGTGGTGATGTTCTACCCCCGCAAGTCATTTATCAGGGAAAAACTGATCAGTGCCATGCAAAATACTACTTTCCGTCAGATTGGCACATTACTCATACTCCAAACCATTGGGTAAATACCGAGACATCTTTTCAATATGTTGACAATATTATTGTACCTTATATGATAGATATTCGGGAGAAACTAGATCTTCCTCTTGGTCAAAAAGCACTAATTATACTGGATTTCTTTAGTACACAGCTCGGAGAAGACTTTAGAAAGTATATGCTTTCTAAGCATCTTTTGTACGTTTACGTTCCACCAAACTGTACTTCAAAACTCCAACCAATGGATCTAAGTGTTCAAAAATGTGTTAAGGACAGAATGCGAAATGCTTTCGAAGACCATTACGCTGATAAGGTAGCAAAAAGTCTTGAAGACAGCAGTGATGTGGTTGTTGATTTCGGTATGACTACATTGAAACCTTTAAGCGCGAAATGGCTAGTTTGTGATTTTGATTATTTAAAGGAAAATCCTAGGATCGTCTTTAATGGATTTCGTAAGGCTGGCATTGCCTAGCAAGTTGGCTGTAATTTTGACAGTGTGAATTAGAACAAATAACAATAGCAGTACAAGGTCGTCTACTGAAATTTTATTGTAAATTACGTTTCTCTTACTGTGTTTTGACGTTTATCACATAAAAAAGTTCTCCAGTTGAAGTACAATTCTTTCAGTTCAAAGTGAAACAAAAACGTAACGTTTCCGTACCGGAATCCAATTTCTATTACATCTCATTCAGTTAAATATTTTACTTCAATAACACTCAAAAAATGATCGTTACGCCCACTTTTATCAGCCCCTGCTATTCAGCAGGTGCTTACCTTAGGTGCCAAAATTAAATACAACATGTACACAAAGCGCAAAATTTTAACACACCAAATTATTAGCTGAAACCGCCAAATTATCCCCACACCAAAATAACCCGATTTACAGTATAATGTACCTAAAAAAATCTACATTAAAGATACTGAATGGGTGGTTTAACGGCCTTTTTTTGCAGCTAAGCTTTTGCTTACTAAAACGACAGAAGATTGTTTAACTGATCGATATAAGTTTATTACAACCGTTTTTGCTGGGATAGACTTAATTTGTATTTTCGCTTAGTCTGCAAGTATCATTAGTGCAGAAATTACCATTTCAAATATAAAACACACATATAGCCACATTAAATTAAACCAACTGTCTATATAAAAAAGGTTTTATCGATTGTGTACGGGTACTCAACGTACATGTATATGAATTAAAGGCTTGCCCGTACGTCTACAGTTCTTATCATAGTATGAGTCTATCGTAAACCTGAAATATACCAGTTTTTATGAGGTCTAAAATTCACAAAACATTAACACTTTATTTACAAAAGTACATGATCCTTTCTGTACAAACGTCAAAGCTTTGTAATAGCTGTGCAAGGTCGAATTTCAAATGAAACATATATTGTATTTTTGGAAGAGAATACAACAATGGATTTTTATACTAACGCTTGCCTTATTTTCATATTTGTGTAAACTCTATTAATTTACAAAAAGAAAACATATGTATACAATATCTGATTCACAAGTGTGTAGAGTTCGAATTAAATCCAACGGCGGATAAGTTTTGATTATGTATAGAATTTAATTCTTTCGGATAGGCGGCAATTATACGTCGAATTTTTCCCTGTAAAGACAGTAAAATTCAAATCAGGGGAGTGTCAAATATTTCACGGAAAGTTTTATATGGTAAGATATTTAGTTAACCTCAATGAGATACAGTGAAATAAGAAATAATAACATATGGATGCCACCGTATGGCCTTCAGTTATAAACTATACGACACATCAATCAGCAAACTCTAATGGTCTGACAAAAATGTTTGTCAGGAAATACATGTACAACATATTGACAAAACTCTAACGTGGACATCAAATTTAGAGTACATATATTAAGAAAAATTGAAGACATGAACAACCAAAATCAAGGTTCCGTTTATATATCCAGTCGCCCAATGCCGTGATTACTATGATTGGTAAATTCTATGTTAAGGAACTGTGATTATTTGATTCTTGTCAAAATAAGTGCACAGCAAAACTTGCTGGAAAATTTTCCGCCGGTTGTTCTATTATATAACTAGGCAAATAGATTCCCTATTTCCCCCAATGGCAAGATCACTCTTACTGGTAAAATTCATGTCTATGACATTTAATTGGTTGAATCTGGCCAAATGTATGCGCATGTGCCATCCTCTGCATGATTCGTAGGGAGACTGGTACTTTTTTTACTTTTTCTTTTTTATAAACATTATTCATTTGTTTACAGTAGCTCAGATGAGGCAGGTGGCACATTTAATTAAAAGTCATAATAGAAAGAAGTGTGATGCCTTAACAAAGGTGATCAATCGTAATATATCGAACCTGTAATGACTTTCATAGATATTTAATTCTATTTCAATAATATCTTACATATATGCATTTTATAGAAAATCTTTTTTAACAACCTGCATAATAGTGGAGAAAAGGCATTGTCTCTGCTCTTTCAGAGCGAGTACTAGTAAACTTTGTAACTGCCTACAATGCATACATATTGGGCTAACTTGTAGTATTTGTCTCATGGGTATAAATTATGCTACCAGCATAACGAAGCTTAATATATTTGGCAAGTATTATCCGTCAGTAACAATATCGACTATAGGAAAAGTACGGATATTAGCACTCTTTTTACTGGTATTCGATATTTATCTAAAGTGTCATTTTTTATATATACAAAACTGCAAAATACTGTTCATATTTTTGACCAGGAGACTGCAGTATCTGTTATAAATGTTATCAGTAATGGTAGCACCCAAATATTGGAAGACCATGTCAAAAAGCCAAAAAATATTGAAAACAAAATTTAACCAAAATGTCCGAAAAAGAAATGCAGAATCCATCTAGGGAAGGATGTGAACTTCGTAGATAAAACCTTATTTTTATAAAATTTTACAACATTAATGACAGCAAATGCAAAATAAAAATATATATCTTGCACTTTTTATATTTAACTTTTTGTGGTTTGGACTTCCAATTATTCCTTCATAAAATAAAAATTATTTTGGAAGTTTCTATAGTAACATACAACTGACCTGTATTAGCCAATGTTCTTATGTTTCTGCTAAACATTGTTAATGTTAGTAGCAATGGAATCCAAACTGCAAACGTTCCCATTTTCCTGAAGGAAATGCAACGTTGAATTGTCAGCAAGCTACATAGAACCCTCGTCAACAGCTGCAAGGTTTCCTATAACTCCACGTAAAATATTTGTTAAATGTAACAGTAAATCAACTTCAGTATTAAAATGCACTCCATGTCACAATACATAAATCATATTTTCATACACATGTTACAGCAGGAATTTTCTTCATATAAACATGAATATACCTTTACCGTTTGAAAGCATAGCAAATAGTTTTCAATTAGATTCAGTTGGACGGTGTGTTCTCGCCTCCTCTTCATTCTCGCCTGAAAAAGGCCGTAAGGCCGAAACTTTGGGCATCCTTTAAGTTCATTTTTACATTTTTGTTTGGTTTTTACCTTTTAAATGTGGCTATCAATTATCCATTTCTTGTGAAAATAGCAAAGATATTTATCGACTATACTGTCATAAGGCACTGCGTTAGTGCAAGATAGTTAATTCTTCCAACCAACAGACTGAACAGGAATGTAGCAGGTAAATGCAAGTTTAAATTCCTTGTTAGGTAGCAGTTTTTACTTCTGTTTTATTTGCAGAAGGAAATGGGATGTTAATTAATCTGATTCTGTTGAATTTAGTTTCAGTCGTATCATCATCCTAGTCAATTTTCGCGTCAATTCTAACTGAGTTCTTCTTTCTACCTGATGCATGTGTTTTTTTTTTAATTGGCATGGCATACCGGGTAAGTCAAAGTCGAAAGACATACAGGTCAAGTACGAAAACAAATCGCTTAAACCGTTGCTAGGGGCTGTCTTGAACTTGTAGTGAGGTGTGAGCGTTTGCTTTGTGTTGAATGCCTCCCTGTGACTTTGAGATGAAGAAAAGCAATTCCGTACCCGTCCTTCAACCATTTCAAGGATGACAGAAACCATCAATGTGACAAAAATGGAAACCAGCAATATTGTACCACCTGCATCTACAGATGCTTTGAAAAGATTAAACGTTTGTAAATAAAAACATGCGATGCATTGAACTCGGTATGAAAAGTATGACACTTTGTTTTATCATGCTTAAACATCTGAAATATTTGATATACATGTAGTTTGTGAAATCTTGGTATACATTTAATTTTTGCCTTGACATGCAGTTTTCCAGGTAATATAGATTATTCATCTATTAAGTTCCTTATTAGACTCAAGATCGACATTATCCTCTCTATTATAGTAATAAAATTTGGTTTGATGGAACTCCTCTGTGTTTAAACGAGACCAACTTACTCATAAACGTAATGAGGACCGAACAACGCTAAGAACGTCAGTCAAGGTTTTTGAGCTGATTTACAGACGAACTGTTTTCTTGTCCATAGGCATTCGATTCGACCCTTTCCTTTCATAATAATCCAATGTTCAAACGCCAAGCAACCGCACACTAGTACTGTTAAATACTAATAAGCTTGGGTTCTTATTTTCTTACTGGCAACTTTGAAGCAAATACAGAAAGGAAAGGATATTTTCTTTCCCTTTAAGGAACGTACCTCTGTATACACGTTATTATCTCACATTGTTTTGTCTTATTGTGCATATTGTACTATTGTAAACAGTATCTGTATCATATACTAGACATTGCTTCCAAGCATTGTATAAAAGTCGTATACCAGTTTTCTACTGTGTACAAGTGTTGGAATGGACCATTGATATTGTTTGTTCTCTATACGCACAACTTACTACTGTGTACGAATTCTGCATTGGTCTGGTGGTTGTTTTCATTGTAGGTGCACAGCCAACTATTGTGTACAAGTGTAATATTGGACCATTGCCATGGTTTCTCTCTATATATACAACTCAATACTGTGTACAAGTGCTGTATTGGTCAATGGAGATAGGTGCACAACTTACTATTGTATACAAGTGCTGTATTCTACCATGGATTCTTTTTTCTCTGTATATGCATAATTGATGACTGTGTACACGTGATGTACTATGGGCATAGTTTTCCAAGTGCTGTAGTGGAGCATGGACGCTGCTTTCTCTGTAGGTGCTGAACTAACTATTGTGTATAAGTGAAGTATTGGACCATGGACTCTGTTTTACTGTATGTGCACAACTAACTACTATGTACAAGTGATGTATTGGACTATGGGCATTGTTTTCCAAGTGCTGTAATGGACCATAGACATTATTTTACCACTGTTTACGGACTCCTCGTCAGGTCCTTATTTTCGTCATATCCTAAACATTGCTTTCTGTTATATTTAATACCTAAAATAATAGAAAATTTTCTTTTCCTGCGTTCCGCATTCGAGATCTTTGTCAACCCGTAGCTGGTCGAGAATATATATATATTTTAATTTGCTTCTATTTTTTACCATAAACTGCTTGAGATGTACACGCAAAACACAAAATATATATGTAACTTACTTAGAATTACCTATGCGTATTTAGAAACAAGACTAGTATGTTCCAACAAAAGACCTTTTCGTACTTGCCTTTACCACGTCAAGGATAATATAACCATCGATGCGACAAGAGAAGGACAACAGCCAATAGTGTACCCCCGTGCATCTACAGATACATCAATAAGATAAACATTTGTAAATTATTGCATCCAATTGGAAACCAGACTATAATGTCCCAAAAGACCTTTCTGTACTCCCTTTACCTCATCAAGGATAATATTACCATCGATGCGACAAGACAAGGACAACACCCAATATTGTACCTCATGCATGTGCAGATAGATTAACAAGATAAACGTTGTGAATTCAAGCAACCTTTATCATATTAAAACATCTGAAATGTTTGATATGCAATAAAGTAAATTGTCACATCATGTTTTGTATCTGATTTTACCTTGACTGGCAGTTCTCGGCCCGTTCAAATGTTTCATCATTTCAGTTCTTTTTTTGACTCGAAACCTAATAAGTCTGTCTTGCATAGCATAGTAATTGAAGTGTTTTGTTTTAAAGAATTCAATTTGGTTTCCTGTACATAGTTTTCCACTGTACGGAAGCTTCGTATTAGATCCTCCACACATATAGTAGAAGTTATCTCTAGAATAAATAGCTATAAACGTAAAAAATATAAGAGAATACATTTCAAGCACGAGAATTTTTTTATGGCTTCCTCATAGCACGAAAGACAAGCCCTACAATAATGGACAAGAAAGGCATAAAATGTAAATGCATGACGCAAATTCAATACACGCACTTGACAACACCTGTAGCAAAGATTATTGCTGATCTTCATCTCTAAGTCACATTGCGGACTTTAACACGGAGAAAACGCTCACACCTCGTTGCAAGTTGAAGATGGTTCATTACACTGGTGTAAACGGCATCTTTTGCTAGATCTCGACACCCTGCATCTGTGCATTAAAGAAAAACAGATGTGTGATAATAGCAACTAATTCAGAATTCTATTTGAATTTCAAAATGTATAAATTAACAAAGAAATTATATTGTGGTTTATAATCTTTGAAAGAAAAAACAAATATTTCTTTCATTTCTTCATTTTCCCTTCTATTTTGCATTAAATATAGGAATATAAGGAATTAGATCATAAAAAAGCGTTTTAGATGTAGCATCTTCTTGTAAATTTGAATTAGACCCCATTTCTTTTGTTCGGGTAGAATTTAACCTTTTCTCATGCTAAAAATACAATATAAGATATAATGTATAATATAGGATATGTGGAATCAGATCATAAAGCAAAATTTTAGATGTAATATATTCTTGAAAATATGACTTAGGTTCCATTTCTTTGGATCGGACACAATGTGGTATTCTCTGATGCCACAAATGCCATATAAGGTATTATGTTTTAATTTTATTGTAGATAAACCTATAATTGTTTTCAAAATCAAATTACAGACGTAACATAATGATAACACAGTACAAATCTAAGATTTCAGAACATGCGAAAAGCTTCAATAGTGTACAGGACTTAAAACGCTAAAATAAACACAAAATCTTCCTGATCTTGGCGATGACCGTGAACAGAAAGCTACGTATTAGTCCAACCTCACTGCACGCCAGATTATTTGATCAACGAGTTAAAGGATGCAAGGTAACATTTGTTTTGACATGGAGTCCATTTTATGTGGTTGATAGCGGGGAAAATTTTGTTCATTTTTGTACAAAATTTGCTCATATCCTGAAAAAGTAGAAGTGTGGACAAGAAAAGGAGACCACTTCTGATTTCATTTTGCAGCTTGTGCTTATCATGATAATTTGAAATTGTACCCAGAGACACCTAGGTCGCAGTTTTATTGTCATTACGAGATTGTGTTTTTAAGGAAAGCAATTTCCATTTTTGTTCGTTCTGTAAGAGCGCATGTATGGTATTTTAGTATGTAGGTTTAACAGAAATCAATTTTATACAAAAAAGTTTCTGAATAGAAATCGGCGCAAAATCAAAATATATTTGGCTCATTAAATATAATAGGGACACTCTGACATTTGAATGTTGTCGTAAGAATATCTAGAAAATAAACATTCTTCGAGATGTTCATAAAGGCATTCATCCATTTGGCAGATAATTTCAAAAATCTGTGCCAATTAGGCCGCAAAATAAGGAAAGCAAGCATGTCATGAATGCCCTCAACTACCTTAACATAGTTATATGTTACAATCCTCATCCTCGTCATTATCATCATTATCGACAACCACAAGAATGGATTAGAAATCAATCCCATGCCAATGTTTGGAGTCAATTCATGAGTGACTGGGACTGTTCATTTTTACTTGTAAACCTAATAGGGGATTTATTCTTCCTATTGAAGTACATTCATTTTCAAGAGGGCAAGAAACTCGTAGATCTTTAAAAAAATCAAATCTCATTTGAAAGAGGACAAAAAACTCATATATCTTTTTTTTAAATATAAATCTACTTTTTTAAATTTCTTGTTATTCTTTGGTTAACTTGTAGACCTTCCATAACCGGAACGTCCAGTTACAGAATAATTCGGAACGAATCGACATTGTAGGAGTCACATAATTATCCGTTGATATCTCAAATGTAAGATTCATATTTAATTATCTGCTGATTTCTCACATGTTTTATATTAATGGCAACTTAGAATTTCCTTGCAAGGTTATCGACATTATAGAGGACAGATTGTTATCAATGCCTTTAAGAGCGATATGATAAAGGAACAGGTACGAGACGATATTGTGCAGTTACAGCATTGCAAAACACTCGACGCCTTGTATTTGCCGTTGAATGATCAAGTTGAAGAACAAAAATCTGATATGCAGTTCATAGTAAGTAAATCTATCTTAGGAAGTATATTTCATGTGATTATAGATCAGTTTCATGTGGTATCAAACAGATACACCTCACCCTATATATATCTCGCCCCTTTAAGAGTGTCATTTGTAAAATACAGCTTAACACAAAGCTACGTTGGCAATTTGAAGATTTGGTCATGACAATGCTTGGACTGCTTGATACAATCTGAAAACGGAGCACTTTGATCAATTTATTTTAATAAAGTCTTTAAAGTCTTTCTCTGTTACTGTTTTCAATATTTAAGCAAAAAACAAAACAGAAAAACAGAAAAACAACATTTAATAAAACCAGCAAAAATGTCAAAATTTAAGTTTCATTTGCAATAACTCATAAAAGGAGTAGTCTAATGTAACGGGGACTTTTAGAGCTTGACTTGCTGATCAATTTTCCCAGTCACAGTTTTCCTGTATCTCTTAAAGTTTTTTTGTACCAGGATATTTTTTTTCAAATTCCATAAACCGGCAACAAATTCTGATACGAGACGAAAATTTGGCCCTTGAAAGGGGTCTTAGATTTTTCTTTTGTGTGTTAAGCTCATAAAATAGATATAGTCAGACCACCAGGTAGATGATCATGTTATTTTAAAAGTGATATTAACCTACTAAATATTACTTTTCCAAAGAAGTTAGAACAGCAATACACCTTCTTTTCTGTTAGAGGACGCCCATTTGATTTTCTGAGCTACAATGCAAGAGACTGTTCTAGGACGTAATAAACATTTTTACATGGATGAATCCATTCATGGCATAATCCGTATCGCAAACTATATCACTAATCAGGCTAGGGGTCATTTTGGCTAGTTGAAATGTACAGTGTTAAACTTATCTTAAATTAGAAATCTGATGAACAGACAATAAAAAGACATATGAAAGTATAAAAAGGGTCAACCATTCGAATATATAGATAAAGTTCATTCATCAAATAAAGGGCCCAGAGTGGTATCATGTTACATTTTACTGTTTTGCAGAAATGGTTAATTAATAATTCCACTTTCGGTTGGCAGAAGAGAATTGAAAACTTTTAAGATTAAAATATAGAAAATGCTAAACCACAATCAAAGGTCACATACCCTGAGGTAACACACCATCACCAACACTTATACATATACAAAGACAACGTTGTCATTTGTTTAAGTACAGTTCCACATAAAAACCAAAAACTATGTATTAAAGTGTGGAACATGATGATTTTAGATTTTAAAATTTATTTGCTTGTTTTGATGTCTTTACCAAACTATTAACAAAAATACTAAGCATTACCTCCAGGTAACAC
>JAOXYH010573825.1:0-21428 GCA_028566455.1 Botula fusca | reverse complement strand
GAACATGAATGATTGATTGATTGATTTATTCATTCATTGAATGGGGTTTAACACCATGTTCAGCTTTATTGTGGTGGTTAGTTTAGAAGTCGGAGTGCCGGAGGGAACCTCCTACCTTGGGCAGGTAACTGACAAACCTTATCAGGTACGGTTGCAAGTCCAGTGCACCCTTTTCAGTTGTTTACAAAGCAGGGTGTGAACTCACAACCCAGAGGTGATAGGCTACAGTGATAATACAGGTAAAGGAACTACCTTAACCACTCGGCCACCAAGGCCCATGAAAATGAATGAAACAAGACAGAACACAGCAACTGAAAAGAATGCACAGAAAAGTTTGAAAGGTGTTGTGCTACTGATTAATGAATCATATGGTTTGATAAAACAGCAAGAGGAAAATCATCCCCTCAATGAACACAGACTATGATCCCCCAGTTGGAGATTTTCAAACGTTTGCAGACATCCAATGGGAACAAACTGGGTGTCATATTAAGCAGATATATTCTTATGATGTGAATTTCTGGCAAATGCATCACCATAGGGGTTTGGCTTGTGCTTGATATCCCCCCGCAACGAAGTTGTGAAAGGGATATTTGTAACGGGACTGTCCGTCCGTTCGTGCGTCGTGCCGTCCAACCGTCCATCCGTCCGTGCCTATTACACTTGTGGACACTGTACTGCTTGTGTTTTTTGGTGGATCTTTACCTAACTTTGCATAGGCATAAACTATGAAGAGAGCAGAAAGCCTATTGATTTTCAAGGTCACAAGTCATATGTCAAGGTCACACAGTCACATCTCAAGTTAGGCCATATGTGATACTTAAGGACACAGTGCAGCTTATGTTTTTTAGTGGATCTTTACCAAACTTTGCATAGACATTAAGAATGAAAAGAGCAAAAAGCCTATTGATTTTCAAGGTCACTTGTCAAAGGTCCAGGTCACACGGTTATGTTGCATGTTTAGTCATATTTGATACCTGTGGACACTGTATTGCTTATGTTTTTCAGTGGATTTTAACCAAACTTTGCATAAGCATCAACTATGAAAAGAGCAGAAAGCCTATTGATTTTGAAGGTCAAAGGTCAAGGTCACAGCTTCATTTCACACGTTAGGCCGTATGTGATACTTGTGGACACAGTACAGCTTGGGTTTTTTAATGAATCTTTACTAAACCTTTCCCTAGGTATTAACTACCATGAGAGCAGAAAGCCTATTGATTTTCAAGGTCAAAGGTCAAGGTCACATTGCCATGTCACATGTTTGGCCATATGTGATACTTGTGGACACAGTGCAGCTTGTGTTTTTCAGATGATCTGTACCAAAATTTGCACAGGCCTTAACTATGAAGAGAGCCAAAAGCCTGTAGTTTTTCAAGGACACAGTGCGTACCCAGAATTAAGCTTAGTTCAATTTTGTGGGGTTGCGAGGGGATGCTCCGCTTTGCGGTGCCCTTGTTATATGTAGGATTGTGTGGGTCTCATCAATTTTTTTTTAATCTAGTGATCATAATCTGAGTACATAAATAAAAAAGATTTTGTTTCTAGTGTCAGTCTTCCTTATGTGTGGTCTATTCATTGTTGTACTTCTGCTGTTTATAAATTAAGCAAGATCTTAACTTCATCACAGTTTGACTTTATAAATAGATTTGATACATTGTTACACAAGTAAATCTTTATTTTATCAAAATTAATCCTAATGCAGAGGCTCTTTTTTGACAATTCCTAATTTTTGTAACCCCTGATGCACCTGTAATTTATATTGTTTCATAAGAGTTGTCTCCCATATGGGGAAAGTATTTTGATATAGTCATAAAGTGAGAAAATCTTGGAATTTACTATTCTTCACAAAACACACAATATTGAACCCCCAAAGAATTAGTCTGTTTTTATCAATAACTGAGAATCAAAGTTATTGAATTATGGAATAAATTGGTAGCTAAAATTGAAATAAAGAAAAAAAAATCCTTTATTTCATGGTTGCAGCTAAATTGATATAGGGTTCATATTGGAGACAACTCTTACAAATCCAGAGATGTAAAAAGACTGAATAAATGAAAAGTGGTTGCATTATAAACCTGATCTTAATGATATTAGGTAAAAGGCCAAGTAAAAGAAAAAAATCTCCAATAATTACTCTCGTTACAAATTCCTGTCTATCGATACAGTTAATTGACTAAGAATAATTAATAAGTTTTGAAGGAAATCATTGCTTTGTTACTATTAAATAGTATAGATATCTAATTAAACTTATGAATTGGACAGACAGATAAATGTACGTGTCAATATATAAAAAGAACATGTGGAATAATGTCAAGGAGACCATATCCAATCAACTAAGCAGTATTACTCTCAAAATGGATTGCTATAGGTATGGAGTTACATTATGAATTTATATCATCACTCTTTTCAGATTATAGTTATAATAAAGTTGGCCACTGTTATTTTGACTTTACACAGTATTCTCATGATACAAATTTGAACATCAGTGTTTTGATGGAGATATTGAAAGGTAATACATATACATGTACCACCTATACTGAACATATTTTGAACATTTTTTAATATTCATTATTATATACGTCTTCAATCATGTATTCAATACTGTAAATTCACCAATTAATTGCAATCCATCTTTTTTACATCACCGACACATGGTGATTCATTCTTATTATTTTGACTTCTTGTAAACTGATATCAGAATCCTCCTAAGAGTCATTAAGCTCTTTTCTGTGATCTTATCCTAGTCATAGTTGTAATAATCAAATAATTGTATTAATTCCTGAATGTACAGTACAATTACATTTAAATAAACATATTCAAAGTACTGATCAAGGTAATTTATCTATAAGTTTTTTTCTTATAAACGTATATGAAATTAAGACATGTCTACTTATTGTTAAGGTGGCTCAATACCTTTTCTACGGCGCATAGTCTACTATGACGTCGTGCTATTATTCTAGCATTGTGACGTCGACCAACTTGAACGACGGTTGCTTCACGCCGTGCAAATTCGGGACACAGATTTTTTCCAAATAACACTGTGGAAATGACTACTTAAATCAAATTCTGAAGCATTCTGAAAGAAAATTTAAAGTCCACATACAATTTAAACAAATTTATTTTTGAAATAGTTTTTCAAGTTTTTTGTATCTTTTCAATAAAGACCTTAAATTGTCTAGGAAAACAAATTTTGCAACCTTTGTCATAGCGAGAATTTCACGAACCATGGTAGTAACAGTGGAAAATATTTTTCTTAGACGCCTGGTGACAGCATGTTTCCTGTCTGGAAATAAAGTAAAAAATATGACACCTCTGCAATGTGTAAATTGCAGCCAAATTAATAGGTTGGAATTTTTGCAACCTCATTATTTGTCAATTTTTCGGCTCAAACTTTTGCCCAGAAAAGTCGTGAATTAGACACAAAAGCCAACAAAAAACTGTAAGGTACATAATTTAAAAAAACCAATCATTTAGTTGCGCAATCTGCTGACATTGCTGTACAAATTAAAGTACATGCAGGTAATTGATAATGAATGTAGAGTTTGATACGGACAATTCTTTTTGCATAGTTCCGGTTCAAAAATGGACGGAAACATGGCAACTTTGGAAGCCCCTATATATATATAGAGCTCTTATATGCCTGGTGACGGGTACTTTCTATAACATTTTTTAAATCAGTATTTCCATATCTTATAAATATCCAAAATTGACAAAAATTGATAGGTTAATTATTTTACGGTGGAGCCACCTTAAGGCATTCAACAAATAATGAAAAAAGTGCAACTTTTTAAGTATCAATTTATAGATATTGCAAGTAAAAATTTATACAGCCCTTCAGCCCTAACTATGGAAGTATGAATAATTTATTCTTACAATTAATGTTCACAGAGTATAAGAATGAATTGGGGCATCAACTACACCTACAGATGGACAGTGCTTCAAATAACAAAAACAGTGTGATGATAGCATTTGGTGGAATACTGATTCATCTGAAGATATTCAAAGAGGTATTGAATATTAGTATTCTAGCTATTTACATGATTAGTTGTTATGCAAATTAATATCTTAATCCTTTCACTTTTGCTCCCAAAAATGGGTCCTAGCAGTCAGCTTAAATTTTTATGTCCCGCTGATAAGCGATCAGGGGCATTAAGTATAAACCTCCTACGTACGTCCCAACATCATGAAAATTGTTTTTGATCAAGAACTTTTGATAACATTAATGGAATGATTTGAAATTTGGATATGATGTTGAGGACCAATAAATACAGAGCAAGTACGAATTTGAAATGTTTTACTTATGCTGTTCCAGAGTTATGCCCCTTGAAATAGCCATATTTCCTAAAATTTGAGGTTTCAGATCAATAAGTTATGTGAACATAAATGGAATGATTTAAAATTAAGGTATGCAGTGTTGAGGACCAGTAAATACAGTCCACCATGTTCGAATCAAAACATTTATACTTAGCTGTCAGATATTGGAGGCAGAGGATTTAACCTTTAGCGGGGCATCTCTGTCCCATGGACATTTTTCCCTAATATGGGTAAAAAAATGAAATAAATTAATAAAATAAATTAAGATTGAAGAAGTATTCAAAATAAATTAAGATAAAATGAATCAATTAAATAAATAGGTAAAACTAATATAAAATATTTAGTGAAATCTAAACTAAATATATTGTTATAACTTGCATTTATTACCTTTTATTATTTATTTTTATTTTTTCAAAATTCCAAATTCTTTCTACTTTCAACAACATAGTCTTTTTAGTTAACAAGTTATCACTAAACTAAAACTTAAAACACTCAGATTTCGATTTTTATTATGTTTATTTAGTCTGGCAGATGGTATATTAAACGGTGACCCGTGTTCAACTGGTTGAGCACATTAAAGCACCCATGGCAAAGTTTAATAAGAGTGGGCCTTCGGTCCACTACCATGGTCCTGTCTTGGCTGCAGCTACGTCCAAATCTGTACAGTATACAACTGTACTTTCAACCTCTTCGTCTTAAAGCTGGCTATTCTATAAATAAATTCATATATAACATTACAAACCTTTCCACGTATGCAAGGTAAATTATTTGTGGTTCATTCTATTTAGCAAGCTGGTCCTTTGTTCTATTTAAAGATTTTTACCTTGAGCAGGTAATTAATTTTGATTCCAGGTGGTTTATTTGGATTAACTTACTTCTAACAAGTAAATAATTTAAATTAATCCCTGTGAGGTTTGTTTACAAATTATATAATAATGGAAGATCCCAACTAAGGGGTGTAAGGTATGTGAAAGCAAAATGAAATATCGAAATTATATTTGACGGTTTCTAATTGGTTAAAGGACTCGCTATAGTGTTTATTTTATGAAACAGCCTCAAAACCAAAAACCTTCTGGCTCAGTGTTTCAAGTCCTACTCTTTGCTTTCTCGGCTGTCTCAGAAAATAAAAACCTACCTCTTTCCTTTCCTATACATATACTATAAAAGGTGCAATGCACACCACCTCTTCGACATAAAATTGTAATTTTTTTATAATAAGAAAAAAAATAAATAAAATCCAATGAAATGATCATAAAATATTTAAAACAAATAAAGAAATAAATACTTTGAACAATATTAGCTGTCCAATAGTAATTACTTCAGCCATTTTATTAAATAATATTAATTTCAACAAAATATATCAATAATACATAATAAAACCAATTGGTAAATTATATTTTAATTTTCCTAAAAAAAATTTAAATTAAATAAATATAACTAAGTCCAATAGGGCCTTCCAACTTAGAGCATTCAGTTGGTGAGTAGGACGTTAATAACCTTCATCATCATCATCCCATGGACAGGTTCTATCATAAGTTTTTAACTGTTTTTGATGTATTTAACAACTTTGTGTATAAACAATGACATTTTGGTATTTATTATTTTTGCATTATAATCAACAGCTTTCCAATAAAATCATCTGCTCCATTTCTTTTATAGGTATATTTCCATATGCTGCCAGTTGGACATACACACGAGGTACATTTATACACATGCAAGTATTGATAAATATAAGCCCTTATACTAGGTCGACAAAAGAAACCACCTTTTGCATGAATATTTTATTTATGTGATGACATGGAAAAGAATTTCTTTTTAGTATTCTATGATATAACCTTTCACATTTCTGCTATTGAATCAATCTTATTCTATAATTTGTAATTGGATTATCACATCAAATTTTGCATTTATACTTACAGAATCATTTGTCACCATAGAAATGTCATAAACACGAAAAAAGATTTAAAACAAGAAAAAAAAAACACTCTGTTTAATGCTCACATATTCTGAAAGTATAAAGTCATAACACAGCAAACTAACACTAATTTCTATACCAAATTCATTACACATGTGTATATTTTTCTCCATGTGCCCCTTAGTTTGCTATTCTGTCTTTTCATATCTCTGGATTTGTAAGTTGTCTCCCATTTGGGATGCTATATCAATATAGCTGTAACGGTCAAATTTTAGAAATTATTTTTTAGAATTTGAGTCCAGCTACAAATTTATTAGAAAATTCAATTTTTTTGTGCATTGTATCAATGCGCATCAAACTAATTTCCCCTATTAAATAAAAATGGATTTTGCAAAAGATTGCAAACTTTATGATTTTCTCCCATTATGTCTATATTCAGATTCCTTCCACATGGGAGACAACTCTTACAAATACACAAATTGAGGATGCATCCATGGTGACGAATATCTGAGGAACAAATAGTCATGATGCTCAGACAAAAATCAGACAAAAAGATATCTAATGATTAGATAAATTACCTTTTCTATTGCGAAATCATTATACTTATCTGATGATATTTTTAAAATTTGTGTTTATACATTTTGTAAGAAATTTATATATAATTCAATTGCAGGACATCGATGCAATGTTCCACAACATCGCAGATGTTTTGAAGGTAGATGTCCTCACATTTCCAGGTAAATAGAATTAATAGTTATTCCATTGGTATTTTAAATTCCTGCTACTGTGTTGTTTCTATTACCCATTCAGTTGTCAAAACTCTATTTTCAAATATATTGTCCATCAAGTGATCATGAAAAATCTCAACCTGATTACACTATAGATTACAAGGAACTATATATATCAATAAGGTTTTATTTCACATGATTTTCTGGAGATAAATACATAACATAATGATTAATTAATTTATAGTTTGAGAGAGTTCATGCAGAGTTTTTAATACAAATATCACATTTCAGATCTGGTGTCACAAATTTTCAAGATTGGGTTCATCAAAAAGGTACAGCAGATCCAAACTGTGTGGGACATCAAAAACTGGCTGGAGTCCTGCATGCTAGGTTGTCATAGTTTTAATGACTGCTTCCATATTCATGTGCACTACAATTCAAAAGGTAAACATATTATTTGGCATAATTCTATTACATATTTAATTACTTACTACTTGAAGAAACATGTTGCACTTTCACTTCTGAAAAATTTAATGAAGTAAGTTAGGTGACCTATACTACCATATTGATCAATATACATTATATGCATAATGTGGTGGTATCATATTGAGTAAGTAAAAACCTTATTCCTAAGAGATGCCGAACATAAAGTTGGAATGAGACTTTTTAAAACGGACATGACACAATACAATCATTGCCACCACAATGTTTCATATAACAGGTTTATCTAATATTTGCTGGATAATCTTACCTGCAAACTATTGAAGTATACTATGAAATTGGGATTTTTAATGAAAAAATGACATTAACTTTTTTGCATTGTTACGGCATAACATTCGATGTCACTAAAGTTGCCATTAGTTTTATAATCTTATGAACATAGTTTCGACAGAAGTACATTCAGTACCAGTAACTGATCAGTTTCTTGTGCAAATACAGATTCTTTTATTTGCAAGGTTGCATTGGACTCTAATAGTAATGCAGCACATTTTTTTTACAATTATGTTTAAAATTATCAATAAGATAAAAGACCTCTATATAATAAGAATACAAACAGGGTTTCTTGCAGGACTTAATGTGCTTAATATTTACCCATGTTTTCCGGTATATTATAAATACATTGAGTACACTTATGGACTCATGGGTCAGAAGATTTTCTGCAAAACAAAAAAATCCCTGTATATTTCATCTAAAACCACAATTTTTCAATAAAATATTCTGAAGCCATTCCTTATCCAATTTTCATGAAATTTATACTTTTAAACAGAGAATTTAAATAGTTTAATTATTTATGTCAGCATAATTTTCAGAGTTGTAGTTTTTTAGAACAAAATGATGTAAACACAGAGTTGAATTTTTGACATCACTTTTCCCTATATAATTAAAATTATGAATTTAAAATTGATCTTTTTGTTCACTATGTAGATTCTTCTAAATAAAAGGCAGAAAATTATGTCCAAAATTAAATGGTTTTTTTTTTTCATTTTTTTAAAAATTGTGATTTTTAATAAAAAAATACAAAGGGATTTTATGATGTGCGGAAAAAGTTATGACCCCAGATGATATACACATTTAATGCTAATACATACAATGCTAGCAAAATTTTTCAAAAATATAATGTGTTTGATGAGTAATTCTTAAAATAAGGTGTAGAAATTCAGGTAGTCAGTTGTATTCAAACACATCTCAACAGTATCTGCTTGAATTTTATCACCGATAAGCATGTTTTCATTCCAAAATAGACATTTTAAACATTTCAACAGGAAATAAGGGTAGGAGTTTGTAGATAATAAAGAATGTGTGGTGCATTTTAAATTTTATACCATGAACAAATTTTACAATGTGTAGGAATTTCCCATAAACTTTTTGGGGGAAAAAAAGTTAGTAAAATTACATGGAGTTTTTAAAGTTTACACAGATTGCTTGGTTTTTATATTTGTATTTGCAATATACCTGCATGTATTTTTAGTTAACTACAGTAGTTGAGAATTCTCTATACATGTTGAATGTTGATAAGGATATGCCTTTAACCTTAAATGGCACAAAAAATTGAAAAATTTCACATTGTAATCAATATACAATATAATAAAGGTAAAAAATTTCATGACTGTTAAAATAAAGGACATGTTTTAGGTAATATTGTATGGAATTATAAAAAGTGGAGCAAGGACAAATGGGTGCCAGATTCATCAGATGAACTAACCTATGTGCATGAGAGAGATAAGAATGGAATTTTAATATTCAAGGTATATATATCAAATTGAGCATTGCTATTATTATCATAAAAGTTCATTGATGACTTTCAACTGAATAATAATTGTTTTTGCATAAAATAAAAACCTGAATATGCTATATTCAAATTTCTGTCATTAAAAAAATTAATTGCTTCAAAGGTATTGCTGAAACCTGAGCGTAACATTTGCAAAGTTCAATTCATATTCAGTGTCACATGATAAAAAATGTATACTTTCCAGTGCTAAATCAATCCATGATATTTCATTATTTGCAAAACAATACAATTCTTACTTTGAGCAATCTCAGATTAATAAATTTCTCTTAACTGTATCACTTTTATCATCTCTGATGTCATATGGAGTCTTTAGAATTTTCATTAAAATAACATGACATTATAAGGGAGGTAAGCAATATTAAATACATCTTTTATCAGTATAATTTGCAACTTTTGGCGATAAAACTGTATAAAAAACTTTGATTTAGCAGAGGCTGTATTTCTCATACAAAGTTATCAGAGAACATTATAATTGTTTATATCACAATTAAATTAAACAATTTTATAGATTTCTTTTTCAAAAGCAATAGTACACACTTATACTGTGACGTTTTACTAGCATGGTTAAGATAAAAATCCTCAATGTAACAACAATATCAATATCAACCAGAGTTATTTTGCAGGTTTTATAAACCTCCTTGCATAATTATAGATTCCAACATGGCCTTTTCAATATCTGCTCAGTGGTATTATCCTGAAACTCCCATATCAAGCTGGAGAGGTTGAGGTTTTATATTGGTTGCAGGGATGATACAGGAGCAGATATGGAAACAGCCATTGTGTAGCCCTGAGAAAATGAAGAAGGAATTCTCTTGACTTCCCTAGAATGAGAGGGACTTTTAAGTGGGATTCTTCAGGACTTTCAGGGAAATTCCTGGTTAATCCCTCGATTTGGAAGCGGTAAAAAGCAGGAAAAGACGGACAGTATTGGCAGTGGGATTTTCAGGGAAAAGGAGGGAAATCTTGCTTTCCCATGCTAAATAAAGTCACTGAAAATCCTACTTTATCCTGCTTTTTCAAACGTTGGATTTTCAGGAAATGAGAGGGAGGGCCTCGTTTGCCCTGCTTCATGTGTAATTCTACACAGCAAGAGACAGACACCACATTCTGCAAAATACATGTAACATGTACTTAAAATACCTTCTATAATGCCTGTTTCAATGTTTACTGCAGATTAATTTTTACATTTATCCAGCAGATGCCCAAATGATGTTCAAATAATTACATAACATATAATAACACATGCATTTTTAAAGTGTTTAATGTTTTTTTGAAAAATTCTCATCATCCTTACAGTGTATTCAATACATGCATTACAGTATTTGAAAAAAACGTGTAGTAACTGCATTTCAATAATATATATTACAAGTACCTTAGTGACTGAAAAGATTATCACATTGATTCCTGAGTTAAATTTGTTACTCTATTTATAATCCAAATGTATATCCATCAAAAGGTAAAAAATATTTCATCCACAAGTACCCAAAAATGTATCCAACTTTGATCAGCTGTAATTGAAACTGAGAGCCAAAATTTGAAAACATTTCCCATGGTTCTTTGCAACAAAAACTACATGCTGGGAATTTAACAAAATTGGGATTTTCAGGGAAGAAGTGCGTGACTGGTCTTTTTCCTATTATTCTTGCTTTTCCCTCTTCAATTTGATAGAAAAACTGAAAAGTCTTGAAAATTTCCTCTTATACCAGAGGTAGGAAAAAGAGGGATAATATGTCCCACTCATTCCTGGATAATCCTGCTTTTTGAAAGCAGGAATAAGTGGAATAAACCAGGACATGCAAGTCTCACTTATTCCTACTTTTTCCTGATTGATGAAAAGTGGGATTTCCCTGTAAGTGCAGGAAAATTCTGGTTTGAGATGAAAATGTGGGATTTCAATTTTAAGGGGTAATCTCTTTATCACATATATAAACCATTAATAACAAATGAAATATTTTAATCGCATTTTATCAAAATTAACTTTCATTTTCTATTGAGATAAATCTTTTTTACACCACTTTGTGACCATGTTTGTATACTTGGAAACTGGTGTGTAACAGCGTTGAAAGGAAATTAATGCAACTTTACTATGACTTCATCATGAAATGTGTTCAAGGGAAGAATAACTGGTTATTTGCCCCGGGCAGTGATATGGCCCCCCAGCCAACGTTGCAGTTATTGAATATGCAGAAGGCTAGGTATTGAACATAAATATGTGATAAACTCGTTCATATTCTTTACATGTTTTGTACAGCTGACTTAAAACATTGAATCATACAAAAAAATATCATAATGGTAATCTTAATTCCTGTTATAAGCATTTCTTAAGCTGCAAATATACATATGAATGCTTTTGTGTTAACAAATGCTGTATCTCACCTTCAACAACTCTCTGCTTGGTTCTATTAAACAGGACCTACCTACTGGAATGCCAAATATAGTACCACCATCATGGAATGGCGATCTTATCAAACAGCTTGAATTTGTTGGCAATAAACTGATACAGAGTGGATTACTGACATCTCAGGAACAGGAATGGTGGAGAGAATTGTCTGTTCACTCTCTTCAAGATGAGGCAACTGGGGTAAATAAGTAATTCTTGTCTGAAAAATGTTTTTTTTTTTACGAAAGAAATTAAGTTCACAACTAATGTCTAGCAATTTCAGTCAGATATTGTAGTATCCTACACTAAACAGAATATCTAAATTTTCAAAACTTCATGTTTTTTTTCCTAGAGTGAGAAAAACGTAGCTTTTATGTGGTATATATTTCTTTCTACTTGTTCCTAAAAGTGTGATTCAGGCTAATACCAAGGAGTACAATTATTATCCACATTTGTATCTGTAAATATGGAGATTTTAACACCATTCAGTTCCATGCACACTCTTTGTCTTTGACTTACGGCCTACTTAGGTACTTTTGGGTGTTAAAATCTCCATATCTACAGATATTAATGTAGATAGATAAGTTATAATAGATTTAATTATCATTGTTTTGTCAGAAATTTGTTTCTAAACATCCAAAAAAAATAACATTTTCAAGTATCTGATCCCCTTCCCTGCTGTTTTTTAGACAATGACTTTAAAAATGCAAGTTCAATATATATATATATCCCACTTGTTTGAATATGTAGGAAAAATACAAAAAGACACCAGATTTAAACAATTTAAGGATTTATTCTTACCTTTTGTATCTTTTATGATCATCATAATAGTAAAATTATATGCTGCTTGAACCATGACATGCAAGTCTCAGTAAATGTAGGAAATGAGATCATTAAATAGTAATTACTGTGTTAAAAACAAAACCTAAGGAAACCTAGAAGAGAGGTCAGAGGATTATAAAATCAACTTGTCAGGATACTGAAAATGAAAATGGAATAATTTCTCTTGTTACAATATATGAGTATTAAAATTATACCAAAGGAATATTGTCTTCTGCAGGGCTGCTAAGCTGAACTTATTATTAGTATAATTAAACTGTTGCAGTTAAAAGCTTAGAACAAATTTATAATAATAAATGCTGATTTGAAGGAAATTATTGATCAGTGTAAACTCGGCCAAATCACTAACTAACTGGACAAAGTCTGTAGGACTTAATGTTAAGTTTGTGAGTGAAAGGCCAATTTCATGCATCAATAATTTCGTAAAAACAGCTTTTTTACTCATAATTCCAAAATAAATACACGGAAACTTTAAGGCACGGACCATTTGATTTTCTGGGGAGGCCTGGGATTTGTACCCGTGCCAGAAAATTATTTTCACCCACTTCTATATAGTCAGTGTAAGAAATTTTCTCTGGAAATGTTTTTTTCAATTGGCAAAAAGTGAGCCAGAATATTTTTTTTCACTGCGGGTGCTGGCAAGATTATTTTTTTCATCAAGAATCAGGGTCAGAAAAAAATCCAGCCCCCCCCGAAAATCAAATGGTCCGTGCCTAAACATGACCAGAATAATTGAAATAAGTGATTAACTATATTGCTGGGTTATGAATTTCTTGCTTGACGTCAACAATGCACCTTAATTGAACGTGTAAACTATTTGATATGAGGAATAAAAACACTGTTTACATACAGTATTAGAATTATCAATATAAAATTGATATATATTGTACAAGTGTTGTCATTTTCAGTCGTAACCCTTCATAGTTTTATTAGAAAAAGAAAATTGAGGAGATTTGACAATGTCTTCTCGGACGTATCATATCTATCTCATACAGACTTTTATATAAATGCACATACTTCTCCATAATTTTGAGTATACTAACTATACAGTAATCATATAAAATTGTATATTTTTACATTTCTATTACAGATCGATAATATTTGCCCATTGATTAAATTGCAACAGGCAGTGAGGGAGGTAGAGGAGGAAATACCTCTTTTATCAGAACAAATTATTGAAATGAAGAAGCAACAAAAAAGGGTGAATGTGGTATGTTTCAACTTGACAATTCTAATGCAACAGTAGCTATTATGGTCCTATTCCACATGACATGCATGTGATTGAAAACCAACTCATGTATGAAATTATTAAAATGATAGATGAACTTGTATTGAATCTGTAGGAAATTTAATTCCAACAGATGTACTGAGGATTTTAATCAGTAGTGATTAATTTCGCTGTAGAAACAAGTTCCTATTGTTTATTAACACCATTGTTTAGCAGTTTCCATCAGTTGTGATCAGGAAAAGGACCAAAATAGTTCTTTTGATTCACTCAAAAGTATATATATTCCCTAGGTTAGATAAGACGGCAACCATAATATATTTATGGGATGGCATGGAAGAAACTGCAGATCCTCTTTTTGTTTGAAAATATTTTTGACCGTGTATATTTTTGTTCAGTATTGCCAGTCCTTTTTACCAATATATGCATCCAGATATTTTATGTAATATTTCAAATTCCTTTTATTCCCCTTGAAAAGTTCAATTTTTGGATGTTTCAATTTAGAAAAATGGCTGAAATTGAGGTTTCCTTATTTAGAAATAAAAAAAGGGGTGATATTTGCATTCTGTACATTAACTTCCATCTCCTTTGTCGAATCAGAATCAGATTTAATCTCAATCTAAGTGCAATATAAGATATTTTAGAAATACTTTACAGAATTAAGTCCAAAATAAACAAAGAGAAAAATTTTAGAGGCAGTAAACTGAAAATATTGGTTGAATATCTTTCTATGGAAGTTTGCATTGAAAGGGGGAGATAACTCTAAAATTAAAAACCTGCATCCGTCTGTTAGCCAAGTACAATATTAAGATAGGCTAATACCATAATGATCCTATATGATAATTTCACATATTGTACCTTTTGACATGTACATTTCAAAATATGTTTAGTATTTTTATTTCAAAAGTTTCAGTATAAGGAAAGTGCAAATTTACAAAAATACTAAATCTAGTATAAAAGACATGAAACTCTTCTTTGATTGTTGGTCTAACTCTAATTTATTCCAAAATATCAACTATCCTTACAGTTTGATTACCATAAGAGCAGTAGTTATGACTTTGTATTATATTCCAGTCTCTTTTGCAGAAATATTTCCCCTTTTACAATGTAAATACATCTCCATGACTAAATAATCAGTGGAACAGTAGGTTTTCTTTGATTACACCAACCTTACATAAGATACATGTTTACTAACATTGTTTATGTAGCTTGTGTGAAAAGTAGGCCTGTTATGGTAAAATATGGAAATTTGTTGCATGCATTGAAGCTGCAGGGATTTGCATTGTTAAAAGAAAATAATTCCGATTTCTGCCCACAAAGCTTATGTACATTTTGTACATATGTGTTATATTGATATGCTTGTATAAGCAAATATAATGCAAATTGAATCAAGTAATCTAAAGATGCTTACATGTAATTTATTTATTCTATGCTGTAGATTACTCTTCATACAATAACACATAAAAAATTGTGGAGAGAAAAACTGAATTTTCTCCCTTTTACATTTTCCCTGTTTGGTCATCCAAATTGCAAACAGATTTTTTCGTAATTTGCAGGTGTAATCTTGCATCTTAACATTTTCTGTGCAAAATCTTGATGTCCGATTATAATCTTTTATGCCTTAAAAATAATAGATGGGCTAGAAAATATAAATCAACTTTTATAACAGTGACTGGAGAGTCCAAACAAGAAAATTTAAGTTTCATTGTAGAAACAATATGCAACCTTGATAAACTCTTATTCATTATTCATATTTATGGATTTTGTTACAATGGAAACAAATGTATTCAGGTCGTATCTATTGTTTCCACAATGAAACTGTTTTCTTTATTCAGATTTTCCAAACACTATAAATTCATCCACCTACCTTGAAAATAATGGGGCAAGCTGGAGGATTTTATTTATTTTATTTGTTTTCACAAATAAAAGTAGGGAATGGAAGAGGATCTACAAATCAATGTGATATGGCCTTGTCAAGGTTCAATCAAGGTTGTTACTACAATGAAACCATTTTACATAGTATAAAGAAATTAAAATTTTTAAATTGGTACAGATGTAATTTTCTTCAAGAAGTTTTTAGGAGTTTTTTGGCTGGTCAACAAGTTTATTTAAGAGTATTAATCAATGGTGATATTTTTTTAAAAGAAACAAGTTTCTATTGTTGGCTAATCAAGGGGATTTTTTAGGAGTTTTCATCAGTTGTGATAGATTTCTTTCATAGATATCCCATGAGGACGCGGTGTGTCTGTATAAGATCATCCCAAGGGCTGTAGGCCCACGGAATGATCTTATACAGGCACACCAAGTCCGAATGGGATATCTTTTTTACATCCCAGCAATTCTGTTTATAATAAATATACAATTCGCACATAAAAAAAATCATTTAAAATGATGTGTCAGGTTTGGTTATGAGGTAAGATGAAAGGAGTGACACGCTGAAGGTCCCTGGTTTGAATCTCAATATAACCCTTTGAAATTTTTCGGTAAATTTTAGTAGTGTCTAACAAATTCACATTAATTTACAAGTCAAATTTTGGAAAATGTCAACAAATTAAAATGAGTTCAAAAAAATTAGAAGACAAAAGACATCTCCTACAGATTCAATACTAGTTGATCTATCAGTTTATTCATAGTAAATTCATTCATGAGTTGGTGTTCATGCAATCACATGCATGTCATCAGGAAATCAACCATAAGTTGAAGTAAAACTTATTACAGAGATATCGTCCAGTGCATTTTGACCAAATCATCACACAAATTGAAACAGAATATATAAACACTACTTTATGTCAAGAAGTATCCAAAGAAAATTAATTGCAAAATAACTAGCTTTTTTCTGCAATCATTATGTACCCTAATAAATTAACCAAAAATGAAATATTGTAAATATATTTAAAAATATGATATGACAGCAGACTGGACTTTGTCATGTGTGTCATATAGCCGAAGCACCAAAAATTAACCCTCACAGAGTGTCGAGGTTTTCATAATTCTTTAAGAAGATTTTGCTTTGCTGGACACTCTTAACCAGTCTCATCAGCAGCATTTGAGCCAACATATAGGAAGACGGATATCCAAACATAGTAAAAAATGCCCTCATATCCATACAAACCAAAATAAATAGCCAATAAACTTGATAACTATAAAGCTTCTAATATTTTCAGGCTTATTCTGGTAAATACTTGAATCCTGCAGAGAAAAAAGCCAGAAAGGACAAGGAAGAAAATAGAGCCAGAACATTACTATTTGAGACAGGTATTGTTTTGAAAACCTTATTTTAATATAGAATTAAATGCAGTTTTTGTTAGTTTCAAGCGATATAAATGACAGTGATGCACATTTTTTGCATGAACCATTTTATAATATATATATAAAGTCAATAGAATATGCTTTTTGTATTCCATCTGTTTCTTGGCAGTCATAGATTATATTATTGTATTTCTGTATGACCTCATTAGGAAAAGTTGGTATTAGGTGACACAATCCTAAGTTGATTTACCTTTTTTTAAAACAATTTGAAAGAATTTACAGATCTGGTTTTTTTTATCTATATTAAAGTGATTTGAATTACATTCTTGAAGAACTAATGGGAAAAGAACTTCATATAAAAAAAGAATCATAATTCAACTATAGATCAGATTACATTTACTTAAAGGGGATATAACATGCAAATATTTATATATAGTTTTTATATATTAAAGAATATTGATTTCATACATCAAGTCCTTTTCACTCTATGTTCTATTGTTGTCTTATTTGAGTTCAAAACTGTCCAGTGGTTGATGAAATGTTGTAATGTCATATCGCTTACCTCCTCTTGAAAAGGGCCTCTACGATGTCATTTGAGCCTTGAAGACGGGTTAAGACATCAAAACAGTAAAATTCTAAGGGTTCAGTTGACATTCACAACATTAATAAAAAGCATAATCGGGGAGTTAATCAGGAATCAGATTTCATGTTATTTCATATTATTTAAAATAATACAGAATACTGGGAGGAATTAAGCACTTAAGAGTGGGAATAATCTTTCAAAATCGATGAAAGATTATTATATCTTGTTCAAAAAATGCTGCATTTGACCAAATTCATTATAGTAATAAAGGCTGTTTTTAAGGAAATTATTGATGTGTAAAATTGGCCGAATCACTCACAAATTGAATAAAGTCCGAAGGATTTTATGTTAAGTTTGTGAGTGAAAGGCCGAGTTTACTATGCCATAAAAACACCATTTCTTACTAATAATTCCAAAACTGATATCTAAAATTTCAAATATGACAAGAATAATTGAAATAACTAATGGACTATATTGCTGGCGTATGAATTTGTTGTGTGACGTCATCAAGTTCGATTTATCAATTTGTAAACTTTGTGAAACGGCCAATCAAAATACAGCTTACATACAGTATTGGAATTATACACCAATAATAATTAAGACTTCTCAAATTTAAGTTTTATATCTAATTTAAATTTACAGATGTGGTAGATGAAGAGGGTGATTACAGATTCCCTGTCACGACAAAAAGTGGACGAAAAGCAACAACATTTCTATCTTACAAATAAAAATAACAGCATACTATGAATTTATGAAACTTGTTTGTGTTCTATTCATTCAAAAAATATATTTTTTATACCAAACCAACATTTGAACTCTGGTGATTACTGTAGTAAGTGGTATGTATTTCAGCAAGAAAACATACAAAAGTTTTTGTGAAATGACATGACCATTATTTGTTATTATGTATTACATAAATAATAATAAAACTTTCTTATTAAAGCTTATTTATTTTATCAGAAATTGTTATATCTTGATCTCCATTTTCTGGATTTAAATATTTTTATCATTCCAACAATATTTCTACAGCATGATTTTTAGGACAACATAATTATGGTTAGAAGTGTCTTTGTCATGAGATTTCTACAATTGAAACACACATTAACATATTCTGTTGAATATCAGGAATAACCCAATCAAAGGAACATCATTAGGAAACTGACTATAAAGATGTTTGCCGCTTATAAAAAAACTCTTGTTCATTCATTGTCGATTCTAGTCATAGCTTTCATAATGGATCGTTCAGATTTTGTATGTTCATTCCAGGTGTTGTTGCCAGGATTTCCTATGATACTTCAATGGTTTTGTTTAGGCAGAGAAAAATATATGTCTATTTATAGATATGCTTTGTTTCACTGGCCAAAATGTTCATTTTTCCTCCTTAATGTTATATTTAATTAATTGTAAAGTAAGTTTTTTCTCTTGTAAACTGTATTTAATTTGGGATTTTTGTGCAAAAACAATGATTCTGTCTACAATCACATCCGAAAATTTTTTTGTCAAACATATTCTCAAGCCTGAATATATTCTTTTGTCTTATGGATGTAAGGTGATGGCATTTCCTTTTTAAAGATAGTTACATATGAGACATTTTAGTTCTGTTCTAGAAATATGGAAGTTGAATTGAGCTTTACTGCAGGTATATAAGTTTTGACAAAATAACTTGTCAAAACAAATCAAAACCAAAAGAACAAAAACAAAAAACCCTTCAAATCAACAAATAACAAAAACTGAAAAAAAAAATCTTGAATCTTGCATTTTTCTTGTGGATGAAAATTCCAGCAGTCAATCAAATTAGAAACAATTCCTTAAAAAATAAACAAACAAAAAACCCAAACAAACAAAAATATAAAAGAAATAAAAAAAAAATAAATAAAACAACAAATTAAAGCAAAACAAAGTTGTTGTGTTGAATTGTAACCTGTATAGCATAGGAATCTATTCCCAATAGTTGACATCTGAATTCTGCAGACATTTTTTTTTTCTTAAAAGCATATAAATTGTTTATGGATGTAACTTTACATTTCAATGAAAATTGAAAAACCAGCATTTAGGTTATATAAGATAAAATAATCTTGAGATAGGATGCAGTGAAATAATCCAGAAATAATGGATACCAGCATTCATAAAACATTGGGATGTCAGCATCCAAATTAAGTGCTATGCCAGCATCCGGATTTAGTGGGATGCCAGCATCCGGATTTGTTGGGATGCCAGCATCCGGATTTGTTGGGATGCCAGCATCCGGATTTTTTGGGATGCCAGCATCCGGATTTAGTGGGATGCCAGCATCCAGATTTGTTGGGATGCCAGCATCCCGATAAATTTGGATGCCAGAATCAGGATACATTGCTATTATCTAGATACATGGGGATGCCAACATCCATACAAATCGTGATTCTAGCATCCAGATTATAAGAGAATTCCTAAACAGCACGGGAAGGTTGCTGTAGCATTTTTATTTTTTTTAGATGATACACTCTGCTTTGTTCTGCACATCAACATCTACGAAAATTTCAGATCATTAAAACACTTTTAAATACCAAACTGGCATGAATGTTTGTTATTTGTATCAAATCATCATATTAAAAGAATGCAATTATCAAAAAAATGCATATTGGTATAAATTTTCTTAAAATTTGAATTTTTTACATGAAAAAGGCTAAAATGAATTTAATTTTAAGAATGAAGTCAATTATTATGGAATGAGAATTTTTAATTTTAGTTGAGAACCCATTTTGGTAATCACAGAAAATCTTAAAAATAAAATAAGTTGGTATTGGCAGCCTGTTGGAAAATTGAGAAAAAGCACAATTCTAATATTCTGAATTTTTTACCCATTATGTTTTGTTTCTGTAATATCAGATGGAATATTTAAGTGTACGAAATAACCAACCAAACGAAATAAACTTTTTGAACGATAAACCGGAAGCGCAGCCGAGGGGTTCATATGGGGTGTTGCTAAAAGGCGGAAACGGAATACGGAACGGAAAGACGGAAAACGGAACGGAAACGCGGAAAAGAAAATAGATTTTTTTGTCCTTTAGAGTTACAGTCCGATTTTTAAAGCAGGATAAATATCTCGGGATTATCTGTACAAAATCTATCTGCAATTATTAAAGCAGTTTTATACATGTTTTCTCATTGGCTACTATTTGCCGTAAAATTTGCAATTGACAAGTCTTACCAAGGGCTCGTTTCTAATGGGCCACCATTTTGAATTCTTGAAATCTAACATGCGAAATAACTGCAATGTTATCGACAATAAAAACTTTACCTACCTCAAAACCAAGTTTTATTAAGATGTTATTTAAAGTTGAGGCTTACATGAAGCAAAATTAAGTTCATTGCTCACGTTCCGCTCTGAATGTATTCATTAATGCGCAAAATGCAATCACATTTTTACTCAGCAATTATTATTTTACTAAATTTTAAAGCCTTATCGATAACGAAGGGATTTGGTGGTCGCAAATATCCATTTTACTTGCTCCGCTATGCGTCACCACCCTTGTCATTCGGTTTTTCGAGACTCCAGTCCGTTGATCTTATTTTGAATGTGGTTACATCGTAGAGGGGTCCGTTGATTGGAGTAGTTCGGGTCCGTTGACAAAAATTTATCGAAGAAACACATCAAGGTCAGAGACTTTTTTCGTTTTCTTGTAATAAGCACGATTTATTTTTAAAAAAATTATATATGTCACAAAATGAAAATGATGCATCTAATGAACTGTACAAACAAAACACACTAAATTCTACCCATAACATAATAACAGACGAAGGCGTCTTACTCCTTGAAAAATTTTAGTATCAGAATGTAAACAATGGCAACGTTTTGTCATATTGCAATGTTTTTGTTGAATTGACAGATTACATTCATATATTTTCTGAAAGATTACTATAAGAGGAA
>JAOXYH010572718.1:0-13599 GCA_028566455.1 Botula fusca | reverse complement strand
TAAAACTTATTGTCTTTATAGCCTATGCAAAGGCATTTACGCCATCTTGGATATGGAAATTAGAAAAATGCTTATAAGTAATAGATACAGTACAATGAGAACAAAAGAAGTGTCGTTTATAAGACGTTAATGGATACTTTTTCTGCACGAGTGGCCAGGTCAATGGTCCGAGGCGGAGCCGAGGACCATTGATCTGGCTACGAGTGCAGAAAAAGTATTCACTCACATCTTATGAACGTCACTTCTTTTGTTCTCATTGTACTGTATGTGACTTGTACGACAATTCAAACTTCGGCATTCATTAATATTTAAAAAATGAATACTTAAACAGGGTATATGTGGATTATTTAAGTTACAGATTTCTTAAACAGAAACTGAATTTTCTGGTAAAAAAAAATATAAGAAAAACGTTTAGATCCTGGAATTGTATAGATTTCTTGAGGTTTAATAGCAACTCTACACTGACGTCAAAACCTTGACCTCCATTGAGCAAAAACTTCTAAAAGGGGTTAAAAGGAAAACAAAAAACAAAAACAAAAATAAAGAAACAAACAAACAAAAACAAAAAGAAAAACAAAAAAAAAAACACACTTTTATAGTTTCAGATTTTTCTTTTAGAAACTAGTGTTGCCTTCTATCCCAATTACGACTGTGCGAATTCTTGATTTTTTAGTAAAAATAATTACCAAAGGAATTATTAAGGGTGGATAGGGGAGACGGGAACCCAGGAGTAAGGGACAGGAACCTCGAGTAAGAGGGGAGGGAACCGGGAGTTAGGAGTGTACAAGAGGGCGGAAACCCGGAGTAAAGGGGCGGGAACCTGGAGTTAGGGAGTAGGGAAGCAGGAGTCAAGGGAGGGAGTCAGGGGAAGCGGGAACTTAACCCTTCACTCCCCGGTCCATCAAATCATTATTGTAATCATATTTTAATATTTTTATAGATTCCCTTCAAATCAATTCAAATTTTTATCAGTGTAAAGGTAAATTCAAAATATCATACGATTAATTTGTGTCATCGTATGGTTCAAGTCGGCCTTAAAATCTACTCCCCTAAGGTCAAGGTCGTATTTTATGTATAAAACGTTTGTTAATTTATTGTACAAATTGCGGCACAATGAGCGACTCGGTTTTCGACGTTGAAACAGATTTTGCTCTGTCCCAGTTCGATTTGCAGAAATTTCTTCAAGATGAAGACAGACGGGGAAATCTTCCATATTCCTCAAGCTTGGATTTAGATGACACAGAAGATTTTCGTCTTACGAAAAAACAGACAAACGACAGGTTTAACAGGCCAGCTACAGAAGATGAAATAGACAAAACGCGAAACATTAGTTTTCCACTCAACACCACCAAAAATACAAACTGGGGTTTAAATACGTATGACGCCTGGGGAAGATGGAGGAATGATTTTGTCATGAAGAACGGTCAGATTTCAAGTGAGAAATTTTCTCTTGTGCCACCATTGACCGCAGAATTGACTGCTGAGGAAACTGATTTTTGGCTGTCTAGATTTGTTGTAGAGGTATATATTATTAGCAATTCACACTTCGTCTCATATTTTGCCAAAACTACTAATAACGCACTGTTTAATTCGCCGTTTTCGTAAAAAAATGTGGAAAACTGTTTGTTCATTAATAAAGAGAGAATATTCCCCAATGTTATACCTTGAAGGACAATACCCCCTTTTTTCCCTTAAAAAAATCGCCAAATCCTAATGTAACTAAATACGTTTCAATTAAAAAAAAACAGTTAGAGCAGTCGGAAACGACAGCTAATGCCCTCGCCCATTCTTCAGCCACTTTGACAAAACTAAAGTCATTCACGTGTGAAATTTAGGTCAAATGTCAACTGAAGCTGCAATTCTCTGCAAGACACATCTACTGACTTAATTTCATGAAGTTATATGTAGTTTCCAAGATCTGAACCTTAACCGAAATTTAGTGTGACAGTCATGCGGAAAATGTAGGTCAAACTGGCCCAATTGTCAGCGGAAGCTGCTTTTTTCTGTAAGACACGTCTACTGACTTAATATCATCAAGGTATAACACGCAGTATCCTAGATCTGAATATTAACCGAAAACTTAACCTGAAGTCAGTCTCAACGTTTCTGCTGGATATTTACAACCAATTGTCAGTGGAAACTGCATTTTTCTGGAAGACGCATCTACTGACGTAATATCACCAAGGTTTAACTAGCAGTATCCTAGATCTGAATCTTAACCAAAACTTAACCTGATGTGTGACAAATGGACGAACGGACGAACGGGCAACATTCGTTGAGCGAGGGGATAATAACGAATTGCTGCCAGTATAATTGTGCAACTATTATTCTTTACAGACAATGAAGCAACATTCCCGAGCTGATTTTTTTCAGAAACATAAATTTATTCCTTTCATGACAGGAGTACTTATAGCGGTAGCATGGTATATTGTTTCCATTATGTCTGTCTGTCTGTCTGTCTGTCCGTTTGTCTGTAAAATGTAGCAGTATTCCATAAGCGTATTTTTGGAACTGTATTTTAGGAAAGGTATTTGAAGGTAGTAAGTAAGTTTATTCTGTTGAAATAATCGTCACTTGCATGTGTTTCGTTTCTAGGTTAGAAGGCAAGATGGTTGTGAATATCCAGCAGAAACGTTGAGACAGTTGTGTATTGCAATATGGAGATATCTCAGAGATAACTGTAAAAGATTTGACTTGAATCCGTTTAATAAAGCAAACCCTGCCTTTGCCAACTTTCAGCACACTCTGGACGGACGCATGAAAGAGATGGAAAAGAAAAATCCACATGTTATGCGACGGAGTGAGCCCATTTCCACCGAAGAGGAAGTTAAACTATGGGAATCGGTATTTAGTTGCTATGAGAAGTCAGCAAAGAGCTTGTCATATGCAGTTTATTATTATAATTGCAAAGTATTTGGCTTACGGGCAGGAGATGAACATGCCAATCTGGATGTTAGTCAGTACAGTTTCCATGAAAGTGAGGAAGGACGATATCTTCAATTTCAAGGAAAGTCAGCGAAAAATTGTCAAGGTGGAATATATCACAAAAAGGTTGAGAAAAAGTGCACACGACAGTATGCGAGTATTGGAAATCCAAGGTGTGTAGTGGAATTATTCCGTTTCTATCTGTCCGTTATTCCTGCAACAGGACCGTTTTATAGAAGACCTTTAGAAGGAATGGCATCAAGTGGACTGCCGAAATTCTCTATGCAGAAGGTCGGGATACATACTCTTCAGACTTATATGACCAACATGTGTACGCTTGCAGACATATCCGGTAGAAAAACAGGACACTCAGGAAAGGTACGTATTACTATATTTTTATATGCCATAATAAAACTGGTCTTATACAAATGTACGTACATGTAATATATCTCATTCGCGGACCCAGACAATTCTGAAAGGGGCGTTTTCATTCCAAAAAGGGGGATTCCAGAATAAAAAAAGGCCGATATCAGTTTAATTTTCGACAATTTTTCCAAAAGGGGCACCCAACCCGCCAATTATATATTGGTAAATCCCCCCCCCCAAAAAAAAACAACTTTAATGAAACATGAAAGATATCCAATACGGTTAGTCTCATGCTTCACCGAACATTTTTACTACGAATTCCATTTACAAAAGAATAGTAACACGCCCCCGCATAAAACAAAACCGGTTTGACAACATTCATTGTTTATTCACGCCGCAAATAGTCTGACCGTGTTAAACCAGGTCAAGGTAATGTCACTTTAAGAAATACAACGAGTACGGCTTTTCTTGTTTTAGAAAAAAAAGACGTAAAGAATACACATATCAAGATAAGAAACTTGTCTTGCATAAGTACAAAAATACATATATGTACATCAAAATAATTTGTTGGAAATTGGCACACGATACATGTATGTTTTTTTAACATCGTGTGGATTCCCGATGTATTATTATCATACATACCAAAAACACATATTGTACTTACAAAGTTTCCTTTCATACAATCAATGGACAAAAAACGTTTTATCTGTTCGTTGTATCGTGTTTTGTTTGCAGTCCACCGGGTTGCCCTTTCGGAGAAACCCAGAGGGCCTGGGTGGCAACGCGGTAGTTGGTTTATACCACTGTAGCCTATCACCTCTGGGTTGTGAGTTCCCGTCCCGCTTTGTAAACAAAAACAAAAACAAAAACCGAAAAAGTGCACTCGACTTGCAACCGTACGTGCTAAGTTTTGTCAGTTAGCTGCCCAAGGTCGACGGTTCCCTCCGGGCACTTTGACTTTCTCCGTCACTAAAACTGAGAGCATGATATAGCTGAAATACTGCTGAAAGTGGCGTTAAATCCCACTCAATGAATCGAAGCCACTGTATAAAGTACGCCTTTTTTTCTTGTCTTTTTACACGTTCTTGCTTGAGAGATATTTACATAATCTGATATGCTGTAATTTCTGTTTTAGGTGACTACAGCAACCACACTGTATCAGAAAAATTTCGACGAACAATTGATAAAAGAGAGAACAGGACACAGAAGCAATGCAGTAAGAGCATACAAGAGGACAAGTGAAGCTCAAATTCGTAAAGTTTCAGATGTACTACAACCACCGAGTTCAACTTCCACTTCAACGGAATCGCAGATAACCGTCTCTGAAAACAACTCCAGTAAAAATGTTACAGTGTCTGGAAGATCTGGACAAGACTGCACCATAAAGCTTACAAAGGGTGATTTGTCGCTGGAATTTACTATTTGAGAGAGAGCATGTTGTATGAATAAAAAGCTAAATGACTTTGTTTATTAGAATTAAATATAATTGCAAATTTAATGTTTTCAGTTTGTCTTCTTATTTGTAGTAATTTTAAATCGGTGAGTAATTGTACGTTCATAAGCTATTGTCAGTTTAGTTCACTGCCATGAAGTTAATTTCATCACAAGTTTTCCTGTATAGTATTTTATGCAAATGTTAATCTTTTCCATTTTGGCGTCTAACGTACAAAATAAAAGATAATTGAACCGGTAGCAAATGTTCGGGGAAAGGTTTTACAGGTGACTTCTTTGGCAGTGAACCAAAAACAGACAAAACCTTATATACATGTACATGGAATCGGTCATTAATGCAGTATGACAACTGTTCACCAAAAGTGTCCGTGTAACAAAGGTTAGAGTACAGTTTTTCAATAGCTTTGCGGGGGGTATTGTCGTACAAAACAATTTAATGTAGTATAGTGCATCATATTGTATTAATTAAGTCTTCTTAATCATTGCTAACTAACTAATAGAAGGCCCCTATACGCTTCCGTAAGTACATGTACATGTAATATTTCAGAAATGCTAGAAGTGAAATACTGTTGATTTTTTGTGGAATAACGGGCATGTTGCACAATTTAATTTTTAACATACATTTGCCATAACCTTGTTCACCTGGTTCCCAAAACAAAGCAACATTTATGAAAAAAAAAATTCTGCCAAAATGTATAATCGAAACATCTTATTCGAGATACATGTATATTTACTTAATAAAGTAAGAATATTGTCTTCTTGAATTTTACATTGAAAATGATTAAACAATGGCGTTGAGTCAAACCACTGCTTAGATGTGTATCTTTCACTTTGAAAGAAAAGTAATTAAACAATGTCAATTTCAACAGTCAAGTTAATTCATAACTTTCAAAATCAATTTCAGTTTAATAAAGGAGTTTTGAAGATTGCAGTCTTGCTGTATATAATTTAGTAATGGGATTTATTCGTTTATACAATCGTAAGTCTTTAACGCTTTTGAATGTTCATGTCTCTTGTAAATATCCAGTGTGTTCTGTGGCAAGAAAAAGTAACCGCGTACTCCACTGCAATTTCTACTGAAATTAAACACACGGGATTTTCATATGATTGTTATTTTGTTTAAACCGTTGTTTTGCTAGTGTTCTGACAGCCCATCACTTTCAGTCGTTCAAAAATAAAATTATCATAGAAGCATTTTAGTAGAAAGGCCATTGTTAAATAATCCTGGTGCAAACATAATTTTGCGAAGGTGTGTTTGACTTGAATATAAGAACAAAGTGCTCAAACTGAATAAATAAAACACAGATTTTGCACTTGTTACATCCCTATTGTTTGGCTGTTTATTCTGCAGATAATCGAAAATAAGGTCATGATTTCTCTCTCATATCGTCGATATACGAACGGATCACCACTTGGCATCGAAAGGTGCTATTTTGACTTTCAGCGGTATCGCTTCTCCTGCAGTACAAGAATTGACCCCCTTCTCCCGGCTTCCATCGCTTTTAAAGCAACGTGCTATACATGTACATACAATATTTATCTATTCGATTTTTGTGTATTAAAAACGTTAAATACGATCTAATAGTGTCAATTTTTAAAAGCGTATTTTGGTATCTTTATAAACAATTCAGAATTCTGTTTCAAATTCGGTATATACTTCTACAGAAATGTATTCTACATATAAATGTGTGTGTGTACCCGGAACTTAATTCGCTATGATTTTGTGCGAAAAAATAATATAATAATCTGAGTGTGAATACTTTGCAGATAGAGCGATTTGATTTAATCCACTGTTTAACAAAATTTGTTGTAAATTTTGGTATTCGTATCTAGTGCATTTATCAAATATGTGTTTAAAATGAAAGGAAAAGCTTAAGTTGTGGAGTTCCGAAGATAAAAAGACATTAGACTTGAAGTCACCTTGTGGGCTGCACCATTCGCGTCGTAGAATTGTCCGTATTTTATTGTATGGTTTATTTTTTGTAAATAGGTTCAGCTTATTGTATATGCTGATTGATATGGGTTTAACGCCTCTTCAGTATCGGGGCGGTTAGTTTTAGTTTTGGAGGAAGCCAAGTGCTCGGAGAGAACCGCCGACCGTGGACAGGTAACTGACAAACCTCGTCACATACGGTTTCAATTCGAATGCGGCCTTTTTTGTTGTTTACAAAGCGGGGCGTGAAGTCACAACCCAAAGGGGATATATATGTACAGGTAAGCCAACTATCTTAACCACTCGACCACAATGTGCACTGTTATTTTACATGCTGCATATATGTGTTTCTGAAATAAAGACGAAATAAAACATACAAATGGGAACTTATTTTATTAATTCATTTGGATAGATTTATTTGGGTGTCAGTATTGGACAAGTACCACATTGTTTATATTGTAGGAATTATATTGACATACATTCAACACATAAATTTAGAAGTATTTTTCTATTACGTATCGCTGTGTATCCCGGTCTGCGCTGTGAACAGGAATACATGTATCTAAGAAAGAAAGAAAGATGTACAAATATATACAAAATTGTGAACTCGACTGATGCGACTTTACATGTATGTAATGACCAGCATCTGCAAATGACGATGTCTGTGGAAGTTGGGGAACACGACGGCTTCCTGCCAATCGTTCTGTACATGGCTCGATCTTGTCAGTCTTATCGGCCTTACGCTTTTTGACATTTCACTTGGTGTTCAGGATTTTGTTATTATATGTACTTCGATCTCACATGTATGCGATATTCAATTGTGTGGTACAAATTTAATGTAGTACATATTAAAAAAAATATCCTGATAGATATATTTCAAAACTTCAAATTAGGTAAAACAAGTATTTACTGTATGAACTCGGGTGATTTATACATGTAGTATGTTTTCTTATTTGTTCAAACATGTAAAAGATTATCAGTATAACCCACGGTGTGCTATTTAATTTGCCAACGCACCCAAGTTAACAGTCAACAAACAAAAAAAGAGAAGCAAGTGATAAAATGTAACAAACGTGCTATTTTAAGTTTACCGAGGAGCGGGCAAATGTCCCCAACCAGTGCACGACCTGGGATCCAATAGTTTGTTTTGTCTGCAGCTCTTCCAGGACAGTTTTTAAACAGCAGTTTAAGTACAGGCAAAAGAGCACGACAATAAATTTTCATTTATTCTAAATTTCTCTGTGTAAAGTTTCCAAAGAACACCCCTCTGATCATACAGCTATATTCAGCTTTTTATGCAGCATGTAACGTGTATGTTTCATTTTGCTGGAGATTTTGGAAGTGATCATGAAATAAATTAAATAATACGGAAAATGACAGAATGCGTGTTCACACAGGACAGAAGAAATGGATTGCTACAGCAAGGGAAAAACTCTTTCGTCAACATACGTGTAGATTAATAAGAAATTCAGGGTCGTTACGGCAGGACCCAGTGGAGCACCAACCATATTTAAAAGTTAAATATTACTGATAATGGTGCAACAGTGTTAAGCAGTCTTTAGTCTTTCTAATGAGAACTGAACAAGCATCACTACTTACACATATACATGTACGTGCGCGTGCACTAAGGATGGCCATTCCGATTTTTGCCCCTTCAACAAATCGTGGATATATTAAGCTCACAAGTAATGCATAGTTTTTATTTTCTTTAGTATAACTGATATTTTAAAGAGTTTAATATTACAAGCAGTTATTTTTGCAGTTATTACGTTTACAATTACACACGGTGGGTTACTGTCTTACCGGCCTTACCCCGTAATTTTTTGTATTAAATATTGGTTTGAACATGTTCTTTCCGATATATTCTCAAAAGTTTTTTAATCATATTATTTATCGGGAAAACTGTCATAATATACATTATAAACAATTAAATCAATAAACTCCAAATGTTAAATCGAACTAATTTCACGAATTCTGTGGTAATTTTACAATAACCAAATAAATTCTATCATAAATCTTAGTAAGGATAATGAGTGTAAAGAATGTTTATTACAGATTAAGAATAATCAGAACTATATAAAGTTTTGATCATCATCGTATTTTTGAAATGATCATATAAATAAATAAATAGATTAATTACTTAACTAAACATAATAATAAATTATAAATAAATAAATAAAATAATAAATAAATACAAATAAATAAACAAATAAATGAATAATAAAAATAAATAAATAAATGAAAATAAAAATTAAAATATTATTTTCATCACCAAAAACTTCAAATCTAACTGAAGAAAATGTTTACTTGTTTTTCTGTTTGTCACAAACTGCCTGTATTCTAAGTTAACATGGAGGCAAGTTAACTTGTTCACAGGTCCGCTTTATAACACCAAACATGTATGCAAGTTAACTTAGTTCTAAGTTTGTCAGAACCAGACCTGACATAGGAATAAGTTCGCTCTTGTTAACATGTCTTGTCCTGTCAGAAGAATAAGTTAACATAAGGCTGTCATAATGTCTAGTTAGCAAGTTAACTTGCTGTTCAGGTTATGTTTGCACCCAACTGTACAACCCACCTTTAGAACAGACCTTTCCCATTATTATAGGCTGCCTCTGTTTCCGGATGCTACCTACTGCATATGACACGAACAGCTCGGTGGATGTTTCTAGAAAAGCAGAGGACGCTTTCCTTATTTGCATCTGGTCCATTCTTCCAGTATTTGTGGAGTCCGAGTTGCTCAGTTATCTTGAGCATCTATGTGGTATTTTGACTTCAGGTTTTATTGTTCCTTCTTAACTGTGTCTTTGCCCCTGGATTTTCGGCTTTGTTATTTTCATTCTATGCGCGGTTTTCCCTCATTGTTTTCTAAATATGTGACGACTTTAAAGTAGTGGTAGAAATTGAATATCATTATTTATATATTTATCCTGCAATCACCCTTCCATTATATATGAACAATCCTACAGATATCGCATACATGCAGCTGTATCTGTATACTATACGAATATCACTTCGATTGTGACGTTACGTCTTTTTTCCTCTGTATCCTCTCTATGTGGGTACTGTGACGTCATGCGGGTGGAGATTCCGGCAAAGACTTTCAAAACCGATGAAATACCAAATTTATTTTCTTTTTTTTTTTCGCTATTTGGAGTAGGCCAAAAATTTGCAGGGTGAAAACAATATATGTACAATGTCTCGGATATCGATTGTATTTTGTACTTGGTACGAAACAGGCGAGAAATGCTCGGTAAACCTCGCATTTCTACCCATTTCTAAACCTCGTACAAAATACAATCGCTATTCCGAGACAATGTACATATATTGCCTAAGTAAAATGCACATGCAAACCGAAAATTTACTCTACAGTAGTTGTAGATTTGAAAGGACCTTCAACTTTAACTATTTGCCAATAAATGTAACAAATGTACGCGTAGAATACCAGCTTTAGAAAGTTTGTAAAGTTCGTTGAATTTGAGACGAAATTCAGGGAAAAGAATGTGAACTGCAGGATTTCCGAATATCGGAATGAGATCAATCTCATCTAAAAAGTAGTCACCTAATGCTTTGGAAGTATCACCTGTTGTACATTCCTATGTGTCATATCCAGTAGTTTGTTAGATTTCTGGATGAGTAAAGACGCACTCCAATGTTTTTACTTACAAATTTGCAGAGTTACTCAGTGTTTTGTATATACTGAAAGACGCGTGTATATTCTTACCTTTATAATGTTTTGTTTGAAAATTTAGTATTTCGGTTTTGCTACTTTGTGAATCAAAACTCTTGGAGAACATTCGTAGGACATAACGAATACTGCTGTCCAGGTTAGATATTTCATAAATTTGATAAGAATCTTTTGACGCTTTAATTGGCCCAATGGTAATCCAAACAGCATCATCTTCCTTCCGATACTCAATGAAAAAATCTCGAAGACACTGGTCTTTCATGCTTCTGTTCCAATGAATAACCAAAGAATGTTCTTTTGGTGTCAATGAAATGTTCTCTGGCTTTGATGCATGACCTATACAAAAGTACAAAAACACATGTACATTTAAAGGTTATGACAACTTATAGATGAAGGAGATGCATTTCGAACTCTTTTTGCACTGTTTAGTTTTATTTTTTATTGGTTTATATCCTTACTTTGCACCGACAAAAACAATTGTTTTATGATGTAGCATATCGTACTTGGGCATTTCCCTTTATGGACAGAACTACATATACAATAAAGCTGTCTATGATATGTAACGATTATTTGTGCAAAATAATTACATCGTTAATTTGCTTGCGTGTTATTGAGACAAGAGGTAACGAAAAAGAAAAAATATCAATGACATATTTAAAAGAATCCTTACATTTCAATGCCATCCTTTGCGTACATGAGCCAAATTTGTTGTCCACCTTTAAACTGTAGTACGTGAAGTCATCCTCGTGTAGATCAAAAATTTGAATGACTGCTTCATAAACTTGCATCATTATGCTGGAGTTGTGTATAAGCATTGATATATTGCATTCTTTGATGGTTAAATTGTATTTGGTAAGAACAAGGGGTATTTCGTTTTCGTTCTTTGCCAGTGTAACACTGTTGTAGTCAGGGAAGCTAAAGAAGTTGAACGATAAGGCGAGTGTTCCTCCCAGTATAGCTTTTCCATTTGTTGTTGGTTCATTTATTCTACAGAATGGTTGACCTATTGTCAATAAAATAAAATATTTTAATATACAATGTATATCAAGATGTTTATATCATTTAGTACAATATACATTTATTTATATACATTGATTTACTTGTATATCATCGCCCCAGAAAATTTCGTTTCTTTCAAAATTGTAATTTTACGCCTATCTTGTTTTAAAGGATGAACTGTTACTCTGTTATTTTACTTCCTACTAGTAATATGTAGAAGTATAGTTTTTTTTAATGAAATCAAAATACTTTTGTAAAAATATCAAAAATCAAAACTAGACAATATTCCACGCACCACTCGAAATACTTTTAGAAACATGCCCATGATAAAAGATATGAAAATTAGCGCTTCAAAAGCTTTCCCTCTTATATGTAAAGCGCTTTGTAAATGCAAATCTAAGTTACCTTCTATTTCTACTGTAGTGTCTCCATCCCTAATTATAGCTCCACTGTGTCCAGTTATTGTCATTTCAACCGTACATACATATTTTCCGTTGTAAAAAAGAGGATTCGGAAATTTTTCAGCGGAAAGCATGATAACATCATCATATGTATGATTGATATCTCTGATAAATTCACCAAACACTGTCTGGTGTTCCCATTTATACACTACGTTTTCTAATTTGAGCCCATTATCCAATACTTTACAGTATACTTGCATGTCTTTGTGTTCTACTCTCACGCTAGGTAAATCTACAAACACGTAAATGAAGATCAGCTGTTAGTTGGTTATAGTGCTACCTTTACCGAACAATAAAACTGCAAATACAAAACGTTTCAATCTGACCTGACATTTGTAAGATCGCTTTTAAGCCATCTCATTCCTTAAATGCCAAATGGACTTAGAAGATTATTAAACGACAGTGGTCAGAGAATCCGACTTTTTTTCATATATATATGTTTGTGATGGGTGGAACCTCTCGTTTAAGTGCTTTGGTTCTCGTGTTGTCTGTTTATATTTTGTTTATTTGCTACATGTTTTTGATTTCAGTTCTTTATTGTTGTGTCCTGGTTTTCGTTTTTGTTTTCGCGCTTTGGCCTTGCCCTGGATTTACGTGTTTTGGATTTCTAATTGAACCTGTTGAATTGGTATTCTGTTGCCGATATTTAAGTCCTTATGTGTGTTTTACTGTGACCTAGTGAATTATATTTTATTGTTAGAAATGTTTCCATATCTGATTTCAAACTACTGTCACATAAACTTCTTGGGCAGGGATATGTTTAGCCTTTTGAATATTATCACACCAGAAATTCTGCGGTCGCCATCATGATTAGGTAGAGCGATACGATTAATCTATTTCATAAATGCAACAGGATATCTTCTGTTAAATTTATCATCATACCGGATTTGAAAACTAAATAAAATAAAATATTCACAAAGACGTAACAAACGATGCTGGGCTGTTCAGGGATTTGCAGTCAAATATGTATATAAAGAATGATCCCGTGGTTGCAAAATTAAGCCAAGATACTAAAATTAATATTGCATGACAGACGGTCATTTCTGGAATTACCCTCGACGAAGGATTGAAAATTGGGAATCATTAAACATCAAAGGCCCAGAAAGTAGTACTCAATTCGTTTAAGGATACCCAGGCCTTGTTAGAGATAAACCCAAGTTTCTGAAAAATACCAGAATTTGATTACTGTAAATTTAATCAAATTCATTTCAATATTAAATTGACTATTGGACTTGTGATACGCTCATGGACTTGAAGTCAACCAGCAGTGGTGTAAAACAAAATTTTAAAATTATTGCTTTAGACCTGGATGGTCGAGCAATGAAAGAAGTTGCTTAGTGACATGTAAGATCATTGTAGTCTATAATCTCTGTGCTGTGGAGGGAAGTTATGTCCCGCTGGGCACAAAATATTGAAGGGTACAATCCATTCGTAGCTGAATGCGATAAAGTTTGTCAGTTACCTGTCTATGGTCGACGGTTCACTGGACTTTAAATTCTCGGATATATCATTAGTCCATTATGCGATACTTCAGTACTGACAAAACATCAATTAATACTGACGATGCTTTGAAACCTTTCCAAATTTGTACGTACTTTATCTGATAAATCTGATGAAATATTCTATAAATAAGTTTATCTATACAATTGGAAGGTATCCCTCGCTAGATTTGACTATCATTTTACTGATACTGTTTGTTTATTTTTGTGTGTGTGTGCGTGTGTGTGTGTGCTTGTACTTGCCTGAATGTCACTACCCAAGTATGACTACACACG
>JAOXYH010571608.1:0-13603 GCA_028566455.1 Botula fusca | reverse complement strand
CGTGTTTTTGCGAATCGATAGGGAGATGTACCACCACTTCGAAGACTATACATGTACTTGAGGGTCTGGACGGAGGAAGGGTTTGCTATTCTATTTTCATTAATTTTGTCCCAATGGTCTGCATCAAAAAATAATAATCGCTTGTTCTATAAAATTTTAGATTCAGTAAAAAATGATGCATACACAGGGAAACTGGTTCATTCATCCATTAAATAGATGAAATGGAAAGCTGCTCTCATGTTATAGTACTTTTATATTATATAGAGTGTTTTAATTTTTGTAGATAGTAAAATTGCCTTTTTCTTTACATTTCTATTTTTTCTGTTATCCGGTGCAATGCATTCCAGCAATTTCATATGACTTTTCCGCATGAAAAAGTTTTTTCCGCAAGTTTTTCTTCTTTCAGTTCTGCAATATTTACGACATAAATGAGATATCTTTATAAATTATACAGTATACTTCACCTGTTTGTCTGGATTTCTTCTGCTGTCCCTTGTTCACCAAGCATTATTTATTTATTTATTTTTCAATTAATTGATCGTTAAATGGACAAAATCTTATTTAAAAAATCATCTTTCGGTCTCGGCCGTCATTGAAGAGAAATTATTCTCGGAAGCGCCGTGAAGTACACACATATTGTTCTATTTCAGTCATTCTTTGATAATAAGTTAAATTACACGTAGTTGCAAAGTTTGTCCAAATAAAATTATATCATTAGACTCGCGTCCTTCCATTCTAGTATGCATTTTTGTAATTAACGGTAAATTTCAGCTTAGGCTAAAACAAACAGTTTTAATTTTCAAATAAAAAAGAAGATCTAATTTACAGACCAACATGATCTATTCAAAATACGAGTATTTACTAAAAGAGGATAAAATATCGAAGGACCCCAATCACATATACTCAAATGAGTTTGCGGCGATGATCCTAATACCATAAATTTAAAGTTCGTCTAATAAAAGTAAAAACACAATCCTGAACACCAAGGGAAATGTCCAAAAGAGTAAGATCAATAAGACTGACAAGATCGAAAAATCTACGGAACGATTGGCAGAAAGCTGTCATACAACATGTACTCCTGACTTGGTACAGGCATTTTCAAATGAAAATGGTGGGTTAAACCAGGTTTTACGGCATGCCAGGCCTCCAACTTATATGACAACTTTTATAGTTCTGTATGAAATAGCCTAAAAAGCTACTGTAAAATCCGGTGTATTCCAATAGACAACACAGCACTGTACCATGAAATGATAAACCAAACAAAAATGTACTGTAAGAATTAGTAAATATTTAAATGTTATCAAGACCATCCTTAATCATGTCTGAACAGGTAACTGAATGTTTTTTGACAAGGTCTTGATATCTTGCAAAGGAAAACAAAACTGACATATGATTTTCAAGGATTTCCTTCTTTGTAAGTGATGTATATGTTGGATTGCCTGGCAAAATGTCAATACCTAATTCCTTGATCAAGCAGTCGATATAATGTCTTTTACAGATAAAAACGATGTTATTTTGTGCTTTATCTGATGGAACAGCAACATACTTGTCATGTAGGTAGGTCAAATGTTTCACGACTTCGGGGTCTTTGAAGATAGATGTTGAATGTGTGCTCATAGACCCGCTAAGTTTTCGAACTCGGATTTGAATTACGACCTCACTGCCTCAACCCATTCGGAAAGAGTGTCGATGTCTTTCTCTCGTTTAGCCCACTGTCTTACACAATCCTCAACAGAATCCATAAGTAATTTGAAATTGTATTTCAAATTTATGGACTTTGGTTCACGATATTTCGAACCTTTTGCCAGTACATTTCTTAGAGAAAAGTTGGAAACGATGTTTAGGTCTCCAGAAATAACGTGACCGGCGGGATTATATAGGAAGGGGGACGTTGCACAAGTGCAGTCGGGAGGTTTAGACTTGAAGTCGTCAGAATGAGCAATAGATATTCACTTGAACGAAACAAGCAGCTTGCTTATAACTGCAGACACAATATGACTGGATACTTCATTTGACTTAGTTTTGCAGATAAAGAAATCTTGAATACTGAACGCATAGAAGAAATCTCACGATCCTCAGTCTGAACAGGGACTGACCTGAGTTGCCCTATTTAGTTCTCTTAAATGTTTATCTGTCAGAGTGGTTTTCTTTAAACTTCTTTATCAATGATAAATTATGTAAAGAAGTCCACCTTACTCAGTAGTAGACATTGTGTAAGGTTATGGGGGCAATACAGACCCGCCTAAACCTCTTTTTTTGCATTCCATCTTTTTTATTCAGATATTTTGTTACCTGAAACAAAATATTTTGCAGTTGAATATAACGCTTTGGAATGTTAATAGGGTAATAAAGTTTCTATTCCCGATTGCTACTGGAATTGGTTGTAAAGAGAATAAACAAAGGGTAAACTCTCCTTCATTTGGTTCTTTACCACTGAATGTCTTCCAAACTTTATCATATTGCTTAAAATAACAAGTAACTATAGTTGACAGAAGGATTTGGTCTGATCGTTTCAGAGGAACGGGATAAATTTATTTAAACATGGGAGTATTTATATTATTTCCGATATAGAATGTATATTTTCAGAGTTTGATGTAGGTTCTTGTATCAAATATCCTTATAAAATGCCCTTTCTGGAGCGTAGAAATCGTTTCTTTGTGTAAAAACATAGAGTTCTAGAGCTAGAAGGGACAAAGCGGGATGATTTTCTATATTTCGTAACTGTGTAATTTCCCCCTTTTTACAAAAATAGTCCGTTGCCTACTTTAAAGGAATAAATAAAGTGTAAACAGCACCATGAAATGTGTATTAATATACCTCAATCCTGTCAGCACCATGTATGCAAATAAGTTTGTCAATTAATAAAAAAGACTTTTTCCACGCTTATTTGTTATACAATTTTCCCAATCATATGTTCACCTCACGCTGCACTCGCTATATCGCCAAATGTTATTTATTTTGCATTATTTTTATAGTTTTTCCGATGGCTCTCTCCAATATAAAGTATAATCAAGGCAATGTCAGTCTGTACTGAATCAGTTTTTAAAGCATATTAAAAGTTCATTATATTATTTTTTTACATTGTTGAAAATATAGATGTGCCCTTTGTATCATTGTAAACTATGGTAAGGGTTCAAATTGTGCCGATTTGTCTGAATGTTTCTGGAGGCCGATACATTACATCTTTGATAACGTGAATCAAAATAAGGAAATAAGGCCATTATGCTAATCAAGACATGGTTTGTTTAAAACCTTAAAACTTAAAACTGTTGCTTCGGTATTCTGTTGCCGATATTTGTTTAATCTCGAGTTATGTGGATGCATTTCGAAAATAAAAGTACAGCATTCAGGTAGCTTAATCTTATTCAGTGGGAATATTTTAAAGAAAATATTCCTGGCTTAATAACGTACGGTAAAGTTTCTTCGAAATTTAAACCCTTGGCTGTCGATCGCCGGCGACGCTCGGCTGTCAAGCGGAGGAATCGCTTGCGAAAAAGCTGACGAATGGACGAAAAGATAGGTACTTTGATGGGTTTCTATGGCTTGAACATTCGCAAGCATGCTTCGAACGCTCTCTAGCGAGAATTGCTCGTCTCTTTAGCTTTGAAATATTCGATATGGCATTTATTTATAGGTCAGGTACATTTATCTATTTCCAAATTGATTCAATAATTTTATAATTTGCTGTTTTACTCTCTCACAAATTTATAAATACACTTTGATTAAAATATACACTGTTCTTCATAATATTTATAACAAACTTACACATATATGTTTCCGATAAGAAATAGACTAATTTTTTAATGTATAAAAGAAAGCAGATGAAATGAATGAAATCATTTATTCTGTATATTTGACATATCTGTAATTTGAATGGGGTGATCGAGAAATATACGGAAACGAATTTCATACATTCGTTATGGCTGAGAACACAAATGGTGTTCCCTAGGGGAAATTATGTTTTTTTTATTGCAATATGTCCAGCCCCTTTTCTCAGCTCACCCTCAAACGGATTTATCTATAAAAAGGATAACTCATCCATTGACTCATGTGTACGTTACTTTATATTCGTTGGACCTCTGGCTTCTCCCTTGACCTGACAGTTTCACTTTTTTCACTTTGAAATAGCAATATTATGTTTATTTTTTTCAACATTTTGTTGAGTAATATTTAAAACGTCTATACGTTCTGCTGTTGACGAAAAGGCTGGCGACGGTCCATGACAAATGTTCGAGCTCGGCTGTCGAATGTTCAGCGCTCGCTAGCAAAAAGCTTTCAAGATAACGTCTTTCGCCAGCCAAAGAGCTTTGAAGCCTCGCCAGACTTTCGGCTGTCCAGTTTCAACAGTCGGTAGAGAGTGGATGAAACAGGCTGACTTAATGCCGATTTGGATTTTATGTATCAATCCATCAAAAAATAGCGCCTTAGTGTTATATTTCCATACGATTTGCTTTTCTTCGAGTTTTTGCTTTATTTTAAAAATCGGCCTAATATGTGATTTTTGGCACTGCGTAAACTGTTTCTTCAAATATTTCATTTTGACGGAAGTTAATATTATATTAAAGTAAATTAGCATAAAATAGCTGCCAATTGAATATGCCTATTAATTGAGAAGTTTGTGAAGATATAATGTTAGCCTGTAGTGTGAAGTCGTTTGATTAAAGTCTGATCAGGTTAAATTTTCATACATTAGTAAACAGTATTACACTCATGAAGTACGAAACTCTACAGCACAAAATTGTTTTAAATTCAATAAAGTGTGGAGGTCTTACCAAAATTTACTCAGCTAGGATTGTTTTTCCCCCTAAAGTGTGAAGTCTTGCTGTGGTGAATGGTAGGGCTGTTTTACGATGGAGTAAGAATCAATTATTGCATTATTTGGCGTCATTACAAAAGTGACGATTTTTGCTTCCGAAGTCTGATTATTATGAATTTGGTCGCACTCACTTCTGGTAGACGTAAATGCCGCAGGAATTATTAACTGAGTTAGTAGTACACGATGCTGACTTTTTAAAAAATAAAATCAGAGAATGCAATAAAAGCAGCTCATGTTAAAAACAAAGTGCGATACATTTCTTACCGATTTTGATGCATCCGATGTGCACATTTCGTAAATTAATTACTCGTCAGTGATGCTAAGGAACAAAACTCTGGAAACCACAACTGTTATCAAATATTCAAAGGCTAGAATATGCCAAAATGACCGAAATTGGAAGACAAAACAATCTACGGACAGAGCTTTACGTGAGGGAGATAGCTCCATAGTTTTATTAAATTTTGGAGACTTGTTAAAGTGTATTTTATAAAAAAAATAGCCTTTTTATTTCAACATTGACCACATCGCAGGCGCCTTAGAAAAGGCGACATTTGACATTCCGCTTTTTAGTTATTAAATTTGTGCAGTCATTCCTTTGTGCAGAATCCGGTTAAAAATGTTTATTTATACTAGAGTTATCCTGTGATACTTAGAGATTGTTGGTAAAAGACTCGAGATGTTTATGGCATATTCACAAAAATTACTGTAATGTATGTTTGATGCAAGTTAATTTACATATTTTACTTGTTACAATGTATACAGGTTGTCCGTCGGATGCTATCGTTGGTAGATGGCAGCGCAATTTAGATTGAGCAGAATTCAGAAATTCGAAAGCAATCAATAGAGAGCTTATGGTTTCCCAAAAGTTAGCTGAATTTTAGTATGCGCTTATCCACTGATAAAATTTAGAATTTACTAAACTATAGATGGTGTTAGTGTATATTTTGTCAAGATTGCAACTTCCCTCATGGTTGGAGTTTTAAGAGCTCCAAAAAAAAAAAAAAGAAAGAAAAAAAAATATCCAGATCAGACAATTCCCGGATATTTCACATTCCATTTCCCCTGTTTGAATGGTATTTGTACTTTATAAAACCCTTCAACCAGCTTGTTGGAATTAATAATAGATGAAACATCATTTTTTCTGAAATATTACAATTACAAGAATCCCCTTCCATCCACTTGCATTTAATTTGTGTCAGAAAATATTTTTACACTATAAAGATGCAATTGTATTGGCCATGACATGAAAAACTGCTACACGTGGGATTAACGGTTAGAAATAGAACTTAAAAAACAATAAAATTGAGCTTTGTTTCTTACAATTTATGAACAAGTAAACAAAATCCTCTATTCGAAATCATTTTGCCAACTAAAAACAAAGATTTCAGGTTCACTCGATTTGGTTTCTAAAGAATTACCGAACTAACGCAATACCACTAATCATAACAATAACAAGAAAACCACGCTATGCGGTCTATCGGTAAGAAATTAGATAAATGTGTATTGATGTTTTTTATTCTGGAAGTTAGAGAAGCCTCACAAAAATACCATGCATAATTCTATATATCAAAACAATGACATACGTGCGACTTTTTGTATCTTTTTATTATCACTGTCAGTGTTTTATTTGATGTCCCGTCTGCTAAAGACAGAGGGCAAATGACATTTTAGTCTGTATGTCTATCCAGACGTTCCTTGCGGTTTGGTTAAGTTTAAATGTAAACAAATATCATAATGATGCACCAATGTTATTCTCCCCGAACTTAGCACAAACATATATTATCATGGCAGCTGATAGATTTTATTAAGACAATAATGTTGCAAATTGGATGTCACGGTTTTTTGACTTCTTGTTTTATTGATATCTTATATCGGCAACAGAAGGCCGATGCAAAAAGAAACTGTGAATATCGGGATGAACAATGAGACGTAGAACATGTAGAACATGTAGAAAAAAAGAAACAGACAACACTAGATCAAAGCACTAGCAATGAGAATTCCAGTGAAAAGAAGATATCTTGTCGCATTTGTGAGATAGGTTAATAGCATAAACCATGTAAAGTAAGGTGTTAATCAAGTCCTAAGTCACATGTATGTAATCATTTTCAAATATGATACATACATTCTTAATGAGAGACGCTGTGAAATTTGATACAAGATGTTTAAACCTTTAAGTCATGATTCATCGGCTTAAAATTTGATGCTGATAACTTTCAATTACAAATTTATGTTTAGGTATGTTTCCATGAAGCATCCATACGTCAAGAGAGGAACTGCAACATTTTTGGGACCAAGATGCTTTATCTTCGATGGTACACATGGATTCGGATTAGAAATTTTGTTTTAAAAGATGTCCTTAGTATTGATGAAGCCCTTTTTGTACAAAAACGTATGACATGATCCATAAAGATGCAGCGACCCTAACTTTATCACTTTCGCGCTTATGATATTTTTATGTTTGTGAAAGGACTTTGTAGTTGAATGCTTTACACCTCTGGTTACAAGAAATCATTACGGAATGTTAAGTATGTACGCCAAATCATCATGTGCAGTGGATACATTCTCCTGCTTACCACCTTAACATGCATATTATTATAAATGCTACAATGTATAATTATGTTAGTTAAATCACTTTATATTCGCCATCGCTCAAGCAAAAATTCATACGATAATGTTTGAAATCTCTAGAGCTTGCTACCGGTATTGATCTGGTTATATAATTGCCTTCACTGAGGTATCCTGTTACATGAATCTCAACCTGTATGAATACAGGTGGATCAATTGTATTTCTTGACGATTGCAAACGGATAGACGTTTAACAAAATCTGTTTGCAAATGTGAAATAAATTCAGAGGGATTTAAGGTAAGAGATTTCTGTCAATTTTATCAAAAAACAACACCAGATTATGTTAACTTGGAGAAAGATTGCTTTCGTACAGTAGTGTCTCGTACAAATGACGATATTCTGCCTGGTGTGTTAAGGGTAGAAAGAATTGAAGTAAAATCGTAAATTATTTTTATGAGTAATGTTTGCTGCGAGAATAACATTTAAGAATTAAAACATAGTATCAAATCGCTTCAATAATTTTAAATGCTGGTTCTGTTTATGTTAGCTCCTTTTAAAATCATGTTTAAAGTGAAATAATCAATATCAAACTATGTGTGGCATGGCTTTTCATTTGCCTTTAATATTTACTCCCATGTTGACGATACCATAAGAGATCTGGTGTCTGGGGCCAAAAATAAAGAAATTAATAAAATCCGTGCTCTACAAAATACATAGAAATATAAATCTACTAGTTTGTGGAGGAGCTAAAATTGTTTTACATTCCAGAGATTTGAAATCTAGTAATATTAGAGAAATATAAGAAGAAAAATTCAGGAGAGCTGTTTTCGCTTTTCATATTAAAAAATCTTATACTGTATATTTGTTTAAAATATTTAAAAAAAACCAAAGTCTTCATCGTCGAATAACAGTAGTTGAAGTGTTCATAAACAATTAAGAATTTCTGTTTCAAATAGCTTGTATATTTTGCAGAAAATTATTAGAGATGCTTTGTGTATTCGAGTAACTTATTTTATAATTAAAGTGTTTTGAGATTTTTTTCTTTGTGAAAAGTATATTAAAAAATCCAAGTATCAGCAAACACGTGTGTATACTTTACAGTTAGAGCTATTAACTAAATAATAATCCGCTGAGCAATTGTTGTAAAGCTTTTCATCTTACCAGCTAATCTGAGTTTAAAATGAAGGAAAATATTGTCGAGTTTAGGATAAACAATTACTGGAAGCCAGGTTACGGTTCTCGCCTGGCGAATGGCATCGGTCCAACAGTGGTCAGACTTTTTTATATTATTTATTTAAAAAAAAAATTTTTAGGCGGGGTATTTTTATTTTGGTATATATATTTACAGTTGGAAATTGCATATGTTCCTGAAGTAGAGACCAAATATACAAATGATCAATTATTTTTCTTTTCTTCTTGGTTCATTTGGGATTATCTAAAAGACAGGTATTGGTCGAGCACAACATTGTTTACATTTTTTTAAATTGAATTCGAAGAAAATTATAAACATAGATTCAACATTTAGACAATTCACAAACGCGTAAAAATCGAAAGTATTTTCAATCACGTCACGATCTATGTCTAGTCAACGCAGTGAACTGTGGCAGGAAAATGTCGTCCTTAAAAAGATTAGATATTATAAAAACCGTTAATTGCCCTAGTAGGACTATAAATATCTGAAATGACCAGCACCTCACACATCAAATCTGATTTTCAGTTATGCGATATAAATGTAAAAGAATAAATTGGCTTTTAATGATATTCGTATTTCATAGCTAATAATGAAGTAAAAATGGTGTTAATTACAATAACTCTGGCATAATACAGTATTTTTTAACCAACCTAGAGTTTCCTTTTTTACCGTTTTCAACCAGCATTGTAAGCTTTCAGGGAAATTCAATTAACTAGTTAAGATAGAATCGGAATTCAAAAGCGATGAAAGAAACTGTTGATATAAGCCAAATTGAAACAAATATTCAGGAGGTTATCAGAGGGTCCACCAGTCATGCACAAACCATTTTTGACCTGAAAGTTAAAGTTCGCAATGTTGTAAATCTCCGATACTGGAACAACTAGTATTGTGTACACTATAACAATTGTTTATCCTGGTATTGCTGGGAACAATACTAGAAAAACCAGATTACCTACACTTTTGATATTGTTGCAGCCGTTCCAAGTACTCGAATCCAGTATTCTTCTCGTTTTAACGGTATGGTGTACTCAGAGTAGGGTTATTTGTGTGGTGGTATATTTTTTCAAGGATCCGGACTTTCATGTGGGCGTAGGATTAATAGGATAAAAATTGTTTATCCTAGTACTATTGGGAATAATACTGTTTTTTCTAGTATTGTAGATTTACAATACTGGTAAAACTAGTTACAATACTAGAAAAACTGATATTTTAGATTTACAATTCTAGAAAAACCAGTATTGTACAGATACAATACTGGCACAATTAGTATTTCTCCCCACGATACTGGAAAAATATGTTCTAGTATTGTGCCTAATACTGGTACAGCCAGGAATGGGATCGGATTCTACACTTTACCGTACAATATAAATAAACGATTAAATTAATTTGATTTTTAAACGTTGAACCGTTTCATTTGAAAAAGAACAAAGTGATGCATTTCATATCGATTTTGTTGGATCAGATATGCAAAAAGGGGGGCTGTTACCAAAATATGTTTAAACTACACATGCCAAAAAGACCGAAATAGGAAGCCAAAACCATCCACGGATAAAGCTTTGAACGAGGGAGTTACTGTTTAGTTTTATTAATTTTTTGTAAATAATGATGATTAACATAACCTATATTTCGATCCCGACAAGTTATGAAGCTAGAATAGAACAAAATGTCAGGATGACTTTATAGTAAAAAGAAAACAAAACTATGATTATTTTATTATGATAAAAAGAGAAACATCCATGTTGACATGATTAATTAAAAAGATTAAAAACTTAAGTTTTGCAGGTTATTCTTAGTTTTTACAAGTTAAAGTATAAGCTGAGTTGCCTAACTTGACGAAAGGACAGCAGTAATTCCTTATCATTAAGTACAAGAATAAATACATATATAAATAAATAAATAAATTAATTAATTAATAGAAGAGTTTAGCATGAAATAAAATAACATAAAAAGGACAAATGTGTCAGTATGCCTCCTTATGAGATCTGTGTTATATAAAAGCAAAATAAAATGATTTGGAAATGACTATCGATCGAGTCCAATTTATACAAAAACAATTTATAAGGAACACCAGAATTGGGATTAAATTATAAAATGGGCAAATGGTCAACTGTTCAAGAAGTTGTAGTAACACAAATCAATTTTACACCCAGAAAATCTTAACTCGTTTAAAAACAAACAAACAAAAAAAAATACTCGAGATATTGTAAGAGACGTTCGCGGTTTTACAAATTTTCGATAACAGTTGTGGTCTTCGAAAATTTTGGTCCGTAGCATCGATGACGAGTAATTAATTTGCGATATGTGCACATCTGATTCATTAAAAGCGGTATGAAATGTACCAAACTTGTTTTTATGACTTCAGATAAGACTGCCAGACTCTACTTAATGTCTTATAACTGCAAGAGTGATACATTTACAGTGGTTTTGAATCATGGGGTTTGCACATTTCGTGACTTATATACTCATCCCCGATGCTAGTGACCAAAACTTTGGAAGACCACAACTGTTACCAAAATTACTTAAGCACTGAATAACATTTCGAAATAAATATTTCGTAAAATTAAAGCATACGATTAATGAAATAGTCCACCCATGTGGAGACAAAGGGTATCGTTTATGTCATGTTCGGTATGTCTAATCCGTGGAAGAAGCCTATAATGACTTGACCAGTCAATTCTTTTGGTGGAGATGAACACATCATGACGATGTCCAAGTTTGTGATGGCGGCCTTGGGTTTTTAGCCCTTTATCTCAGGTGTAAGCGAATTATTGTTTGTAAAATATTGTGAGAAATTTTTCATTTTTTTTTTTCAGGTTAGGAGGGCCGAGATTATATTTTCCCATAATCAGTCTCCTAAACTGTTAATTCTATCAGTCAATATATGACTTTGTATTCCAAAGAATAGATAGCAAAATACCGAAATCAGGACCCACTAGTTGACCATAGCGGTTTTTAATCTCCATTTCATAGTTTCTTGAGACTTCCTTCACCCGTTGCCTGCAATTGCATAAGATCATTATCATTTGAACAGCTGAGTTCTAGGATATATAAGAGGTAGGACTTTTTCACCAAACAGTTCTCTTACTTTCTATGACTCATTTATTTTATGTAATATATGATTACTTATGTAAAAATGAATTCTAGTGTTTTCGTGTTAAATTTTAAATGACGAACATGGGTGAAACTGATAACATCGCCAGACTGCACATATTTACAGTCATGAGAAAAAGTTTTGTGTATGATTTTACTAGTGCTTTTGTTTGCGGGATTTGTATGTATATATAGTAGTAATTGCTAAATTTTTAGCTGTAGCAAAAATAAATACGACATATCTTATATTTATCTTATTTATCGAAGACATTATAACATAGCTGTAAGTGAAGTTGGAATCGATAGCTGTTTATAACGTAACAATCATAGGATATGTATCATGACTATGAAATTCAATCTACATAGATTAATTGTTTGAGAGAAATCATTATTTTCGTAATAAATATTAAAAGCTTGGACATTTATACTCTCCATCTGTTATCGAAATGAAGGGCATGCTTACTTTCTGCTTGAAAACCTGAAAAATATCTTAAAAATAAATTATACTGTCTCTTAAAGTGAAACTTTGGATGATTGAAGTTTATATAGTATTCTTATGTCGAGGTTGTGTTTATATTGTCATCTCTCTGTATATGGATGTTTTTGTGCTTTTTATCTCTGCCTGTCTGATGAAAGTTCGAGGAAATTGTAATCAGCCCGTCTGTCTGTCCGTTCGCCTGTCCGTCTATCATTTATGGAACTCCTTATCAATTATTAATATCAGATCTTTTATTTATATATGATATTGTTTCTTCCTATGTGTAGTTTATTGATAGGTCTGAGGACAAAAATGGGACCAAAATAGATTTTTCAAGTGAAAAAACTCATCAGAGGGTCGCCTTAATATTTTGTTTCGTGCATTTTATTTCTATCAGATATTATCAAATATGGTATGCACATGTGCAAGAAAACTTTGAATTTGGGATTTCAAAATTTGCACCCCCTCACTGGGGACCGCACATTGTCAAGTAAATGTTGATATATGAACACCTCTATTGTTCATTTTATACATTTTATTTATATTCTATATTGTCAAACATGTAAACTGATGTGCAATGGGTTTTTTAATTTATTTGTTTCAAAAATGGGAGGCAGGGATCTCTTTTGAGCTGTAAATTGTCAAATTAATCTTATGACATAAGCTACTCCTTTGTTGTCATACACTGAATGCATATCCACAATAAGGTTTTAAGATTTTAATTTCTACAATTTGGGCCCGCTAGGGTGTATTTTATACCAGATTTGCATAATATTTATTTATGTAAATTTCATGTTGAAAAAATCATCATCTAAGAACTGGAATACTTCAAACAGCAGGAATACATTATGCGGGGATGCGTCCATGTTGTTATTTTTGTTCTACTTGACCGATTCTTCTGGTTATTTTATGTAATGTTTTATAAGGCAATATGCATATTCGAATTGAATTTGGTCTTTACTAAGCATACATTGTTTGACAAAAAGGGTAAAAAAATGGTAACAAGAGGGGTCTCTAAAGATTCCGTTCTCTAATGTTTTTTATGATTGATTAATTAAAAATATCGCACAATGCTTCGATGTATACCGTACAGGCTTTGAGATTTCATAGTGTTTGGGCGTGTACATGTACCTTTTAAGGGAAAATTGAAATATATCAAAATTTGGTGCTTTTGTATTTGGCAGAAAAAAAACTTGTATTCATCATATTTTGATGCCGATTAGAGCATTTAATCCTTTTCATGCTTAGTTTGCACTATAAATAATATTTGTTGATGGGACTCTTAAAGCTATCGAGATGAAAATCCAAAATCGGCCAATTTCGATTCCCTTTAGTTTTCTTGCATACGCGAAAATTAAAGACCGCGAAATATAAAAATACATTAAAAGCGTATTGCATAAAGAACCATTTCGTCCCGCGTAAATTAATACACCCAATTTTAAAGCATTTTCGCGAAATTTG
>JAOXYH010570503.1:0-13610 GCA_028566455.1 Botula fusca | reverse complement strand
ACTGTGTAAAGTTTCACAAAAATCCAATAAGCCATTTAGGAGGAGTTGCGCTTACAAGGAATATGGACGGACAGACGGACGGACGGACGGACAGAGTGATTCCTATATACCCCCCAAACTTTGTTTGCGGGGGGTATAATAAGCATCAAAATCAGTCTGTAAAGCCGGGTAGAGGTTAGTGGTCCCGGAAGGACATTCCCACCATTTTGTAAGGTAGATAAACACACAGGCCTAAAAGATGAAAAGTGATGTAGTACGTATAAGAGAAGTTATCTCAAGAATAAATATGCCATAACTGTAAAATATAACAGCATACACCTCAAGTTCATCTTTAGTACCACTGAAGTTCAAATTGTGATATACATGTACGTGAATGATAGTAAAAGGTTTCCTTTCAATATTGCATATGTTGTTTGTCAGATATGTACATGTAACTGAAGGTGCATAGCAACTGAAGTTTCTTTTGTAGTTTACACTTTTGTGGCACAAGCAGTTATTAAGTAAATTTGGGTCTTTAAGGATTTAAATTTATTATTTTGGTTATTAGCTCTTTAATTCATCTGTTAAGGGATAGATGAGGTAAGGACCTTAATGTGTTTATTGAAACTCAGCTATTGTCTTGTATCATGGTCCATTAAAACTGACCATTTGAAATAAGCAGGTCTGTCATCCTGTAATTGTTAAAGATGTACCTATTAATTGTTTTTCCTCTTGGAGTTTTGTTGCAGGTTATTGTAGGGATAGAACTGTACTGAATAAATAGATTGGCCATAAATCAAATGTTTAGTAGAATTTTATTTTATCAAATTCTAGAAATTATAAGGATAAAAGATGAACATTCTTACAAAGTCCAAATTATAGTACATTGTGTGCACTATAAAAAGCCACATTTTCTTTACAACTATTTCTAAAAATTTGGCAATTACAAATGTACGTTATAATCTTAACAAATGTTCATGCAACTTGGCTTTCCTTCTTTAAATAAAAAAAAGTTTATGAAACAATTAATAACACAATTAACTTAAAATGATTATATTTTTCTTCAGACTACATATATGTCGAATTTTTAAAAAAAAACTGCAGTTTTCTAAAATGTTCTCACTAAAGTTAGATTTCCTTTCAATTTGAGATGAAATTTATTCAAAATTTGTGCTTTCAAGTTTGGAGTAAGGGTTTTAGTCTAAGATCAAAATTAAAGGTAAAACAAAGTTCTGGGTAACAAATGTATTTAGACAGTAGGAATCTTTTTTTCAGATCATCTAGAATTTTCCAAAACTTATCAAAATTATCTTTGGAGCCTAGGTGCCCGAGTGGTTAAGGTAGTTTGTTTACCTGTATAATCACTGTAGCCTGTCACCTCTGGGTCTCTGGGTTAAGAGTTTGTGCCCTGCTTTGTAAACTACAAAAAAGGGTGCACTTGACTTGGAACTGTACATGATATTCAGGTTTGTCAGTTACTGCCAATTAAAACTGCATGACTGCCATGATATAGCTGAAATACTGCTGAGAGTCTTGTTAAACCCCATTCAATAAATCAATCATTCAAATTACCCTAGCATATGACTCTGCCTATTACTGTTTTCGAGTTATAAGAGGGACAAAAATTGCTACGCCCAAAATGGTGAAATTTTTTTTGTAATACATCTGATTTGATGGGTTTTGTGCAAAACATTCATCGTGAAAAATGCAATAAAAGTTACCCAAAGCATTTTTATATATATTTTACTGTTTTCGAGGTAAAAGGGACCAAAGTGGCCAAACTTGCTTTCGTTCAAAGGTACATAAATCTTTTACTTTTTCATCCGATTTTGACAGGCTATTTTTCATGAGATTCTTCTCAGTAAGAAAATTCAGCAGTATGTAAAACAAAATCTTTCTCTTACCGTTTTCAAGATAATAGGGGCTAAAGGGGCAAAAAAATGCCATTTTCATAGGTATATAAGATTTTCATTTTTCATCCAATTTTGATGGGATTTTTTCATTAGAATACTCTCGGCGAGAGATTTCCAAATTAATACAGCAGAATTTTTCTATCTCTTACCATCTTGAGATAAAAGGGACAGAACGTGTCAAAAATGACATGCACGTTATTGTGTCACACAATTACTAGAAACATATTTATTTGTAGTGTTCTGTTGTCAACATGCTGTGGTTGTATAATGCTGCACTCGTGAAGCCTCTCAGTTAGGATATTGCTTTCATACTAAATGATCAATCATCATAACAAATCACCAATATGAAGGTTTCAGCAATTGTATATGTAAAATGAAGGACACAATCTATACACATAATTTGTAAATTCTGTCTGTCTGTCCGTCTTGGATATCATGAGTAACTTTACTGAGACCTTCTAGTCACAAGAATTATAAAGAAATATATGATATACATGGTTTCAGGATAATGAAAGGATCTATGAATTTTTCACTATGTCCATTACAAATGCATGAAATTAATATTTATATTTTTACAGGTAAAGGAAACAGAAAAAGGAAGGAGAATGTAGATTCCATTGAGGTATTAGAAAGGGCAAACTTGTTACTGGAAAATGAGAAGCTAAAAGAGGAAACCAAAAAGATTAAAGCGGAAACTAAGAAAATTGAACTTGAAACAGAACTCATTCAGCTTCAAAAGGCATACTACAGTGTAAAGGTCCACAAATTATGCCAAAGCCCATCCTCAATCAGTTTATTAAATGAATGTTAATAACTAGGTGTTTGCTTAATTTATTTCTTCCTATTTTATCACTGAAAATAAATATTACAAATATGGTCACGTATTGCAGTGCCATCACCACCCTCTTCACCAGCATTTACTTCTTGATCATCAACCTCAATATCTGCTTCACAGTCAATGATTTCCTTCCTATCAATTGCAATGTTGTGCAAGACTGCACATGCCATTGTTATTACAGCAGATTTTGATGGGCTAACCCTAATACCTTGGGACAAACATGGGAAACGTCTTTTTAGAATTCCAAATGTTTGTTCAATTGTAACCCGGGCCCTGCACAGCGCTTTATTGTATTTTTGTTGTTTGCTAGAACTTGGGGTATTGAACGGTGTCATGAGAAATTTCTTGCATGGGTAACCCGAATCACCTAACAGAAGTCCATCATATTTTCCTGAAAAATAAAAATATTTGTATTAAGATAACTACTAGCACAACACATAATTTGACAATTTTTTTGAAGATCATATATCAATTTTGAGATAAGTAGAATTTTGAATTGACGTTTCATTTGGCAACATCACAAATCAAAATATAAATATTAACGTTGTTTGCTGCAAATTATTTTTTCAAGTTATACACCTTTAGGCGAGAAGTTTATTTTCATTGTCTGACAGCAAAGTTATGTCTCTTTTTAACAAAGGAATAAAAACTGGTTTTCAGTTTTGAATCTTACCATTTTCAAAACTTGTGCAAAGACTGCTATCTCGAAAAATTCTTGAATCATGCACAGACCCTGGCCACTTTGCTACACAGTTGGTTATTCTAAAATTTGAGTCACAAGACATCTGTAAAAAAAAACAAAAACAGATCAGAGTAAACAATTCTTGTTCAGACAACATATTTAACACTGATACAATATATAATTTTTTTTTTGGGGGGGAAGGGGGTGGAAGAAGGTTTAAGTGTTATAGATATATAAATGTATGAAAACATAATGAGAATGAATATCGTCCCCTTAAGACTGATTGCCATGACATTGAATTTAATGTAATATTTGCATTGCAAAAAAAGTAAGATTAAAAATATAGGTCATTTGGGTACAGTTTTGGGCCGAAGCGTTATGAAGTTGGCGGAAAAAACATAAGAAGACAAGAAGGTTTATGGAAATGGAAACACTACCTGTACATTCAGTGAATGATATCCTTTTCTATTGACATAATCTTGTTCGGCATTTGTTGGACCTTGAATTTTTACATGAGTGCAATCAACACTTCCAACTACATTCGGAAATTCTGAAATAAACATGCAACTGGATTAGGAAATTCTGAAATATTCAGAACATTTTAATCAATATGTGACCTCGCATATGCTGTGTAGGAAAACAGGTCATGCTTTATTTTGAATCAGTGTCATATCTCATTTAAACTGATTAAGTTGTTATAACACATTCACTGTCCAACATTGTTTTTAAATGTTAGCTTAATCGTTATTTCTTATGACAAGTTGGCAATTAAAAGGCCTCGGGTACTGTGTGTCCTACCATCATGCAGCTTGGTGTGATAATGTGTCTTCACGAGTTTCAGCATCCTACCAAAATAAGGTCACTTTGACCTATATTTCATGCTTCATTGACCTAGGTTTACTTGTACATCTCAGTTAAGTTCTCAAGTACTGAGAGTTCTCCAATTATGCAACTAAGTGTGAGTGTGAGAAACCATCGAGTTAAATTTATGTCTCCCCCCACTTTGGTGGGGAGACATTATAAGTTATCTACGTTAATATCCGTAGATATGGAGATTTTAACACCCTGAAGTACCCAAGTACGCCCTGAAGCGAAGCCGAAGGGTGTACAGGGTACTGAAGGGTGTTAAAATCTCCATATCTACGGATATAAACGTAGATAACGATTTTATCCCCTGGTCTTAGTCTGAATGACACTATTTAGGGACAAATCGAAAGAAATACGCAACGTAAAAGTAAAGTTTTTCTCACTCTAAGAGAAAATAAACATGAAATTTTGAAACTACTTATCCGATTTTTATAAAACTTGATATGTAGCAAGGACATGATATGTAGTTGTGCATATTACCACGAAATTTTGATCCCCTCATTTTTTCAGGAGTTATGCCCCTTTGAACTTATAAATTTGCCGTAAATCCTCATAAGTAACCTTGTCAGTGCAACTCCTCTGAAACTACTCATCCGCTTTTTTATGAAACTTTATATGTAGCAAGGACATGATATGTAGTTGTGCATATTACCACGAAATTTTGATCCCCTCATTTTTTTCAGGAGTTATGCCCCTTTGAACTTATAAATTTGCCGTAAATCCTCATAAGTAACCTTGTCAACGCAACTCCTCTGAAACTACTTATCCGCTTCTTATGAAACTTTATATGTAGCAAGACATGATATGTAGTTGTGCATATTACCACGAAATTTTGATTCCCCATTTTTTTCTGGAGTTATGTCCCTTTGAACTTATAAATTTGCTGTAAATCCTCAAAAGTAACCTTGTCTGCGCACCTCCTCTGAAACTACTCATCCGATTTTTATGAAACTTTATATGTAGCAAGGACATCATATGTAGTTGTGCATATTACTTGGGCATTTTGATCCCCAAATTTGTGTGGGGTTTATGACCCTTTGAACTTAGAAAATTGCTAAAACTCCTCATAGATAACCCTGTCAGTGCAACTCCTTTGTAACTACTCAACTTGCAACACGGGGGGAGACATATGTTTTTGCCTCCAAAAACAAACTTTCATTTGAGTTAGGTTTCGAGTTAGCTCTAATTTTCGAGTTAGAATTCGATCGGGTTATGAAATTCGAGTTACGGAAATTCTGTGAACGTAAGTGCAAAAATATTTTGTACCCGGCAGTCTCACAAATCATAGTAAATATGTTCTTTGCAAGACTACACTTTAGAAATTATGTAATGTAAGTCTATGCTAAAATTATAGAGTTAAACTATGTAATGATGCCTTGTTTGTACTTTCTCATCGCTGGTTCCATTGCTTCATTTATTGTGAAATAAATGTATATAGAAAGAGAAGATATGGAATAAATGTCAAGGAGATCATATCCCATCAACTAAGCAGTATTACTTTCAAAAACTAGAGGTCTTCACAAGGCCTTCAACAAGGGTGGTATCCCACTCCTTGTGACGAGCTCTAGATAGCCCCAAAGAATAAAACGTGCATACATAAAATAAGATAAATCCTGCCTAAATGCAAACAAACAAAGAAAAAACACAAAGACCAACCAATGACCTCGACTCCTGACTTGGGACAGGCACATGAAACATGTGGTGGGGTTGAACTAGTTTTGCTGGATCCAAACCCTCCACCACATCGAGGCCAAGGTGAAAACAAAGGAAATATGAAATAAAAGCTGTAAGAGACACACTATAAAAATCATACAGGAGTGCACCCAATCCACACAGAGAGTATCCCGACAACAATAAGAATACTTAAGAAAATCACATGCAAAATAAAGATATCTCTGTAGAATGCACGCAGTTACTGAAAGCATGCTCAGGGTGCAGTTCTCGAAGATGAAATATCAAGTTTCTCGAACATGCGATCATCAAACACAGCACTTCCGGAGATTTAATACTGCATTATCATAAAACATGCAGAAAAGCAAGACGGTGGCAATGCCAATATAAATCTGTATAATAAAGTGAAAAGATTGCCAAAATTTAGTATCTGTGTCCTTTTTCCTTTTTTTTTTATAGTTCAACTTGTTGCAACTGGTCATAATCCTGGATTTAATACCAATAAAATATTTGAATTGATTTGATGAATTATTTTTAGGCAGTGGCTCCTCATACACGCGTGTACGAGGAGCCTACAGGCTATTTGTACACGCGTGTATTTGTAGCCTAAGTACCGTATTTTGACTAATCGTACACACATTTTTAAATTAAACACTACTGACAATGTAAGTTTTTGTGTACAATTCTCGAAATAGGGGGTAGTACAGGGGGGTCATGTGCACGTAGAACGTGAAATAATTTTGCGCTAACACGTTGCACGAAAAATAATTTTGAGTCTACACGCTGTACGATAAATAAAACATGCTTTATTTCGCTATGATTGAGTGTTGATCAGTGTTCTTAATTGAATTTTTCTCCATCGGAACTAGTAATTGACTTGTTTCTTATGAAAACTTGACGCAAGGAACATGGTTACTTATCACTACAAAACCACTTCAAATTTTCGCTGTCGTTGGACAATTAACCATGCACGTGAAATAAACGTCTTGGTGCACGTCAAACGAAAAATAAAAATCCCTCAGAAAGTTGAACGAGGTAACATCCGTGCACGCTGAACGTAAAATAAAAAAGTTATAGCACGTAGATCGAAAAATAAAAAATTGCCAACACGTTGAACGAAAATAACCCTGTACCACCCCCGAAATAAGGCATTTAAAAATCTTTGCTATAGTTTATACTAGTAAAAGATTCTAAATGGAAGAATCATGTGTTTTTTATCGGGAAGGCTTTTCGGTCCGGATGCTTTTGACAAATTCCGAAGTGGCTATTTATCAGGACAGAAAAATATATATATTCATTTGTTTAAACGATCATCTGAAAATGTTGAAAGTATGGTAAAAAAAATAGAAAAAGAGGAAAATATATGGGCAAATGAATTGGAATTGGTAATTTCATGCATTCACGGAGGAAAGAAATTTTACACACAGTCCAGCGGACAAAGGCCGATCACTAGGTGCGGTAGAATACCAACAATAATCGCCCCATTCTCTCTTCATTTAACATGTTAGTTATAAATTTCTATAGTTGAAGATTCATATCTGATTTTCGGATTTCTATCCTAATCTGCATTTAGAAATTTTATTTAATACAATTCGACAGTAGTATGAAATTCAAAATGACAAATATTAATTTAAAATCTTTCAGTTGAAATTTTTATTCTTGATAGCAGTGCCTCCATTTGTTCTGGGAACAAAAGACAAAGAACAAAGTCTTATTCCCAGATTTGTTATAAAGTTTTCACTGTTTATTATTTTTTTAATTGAGTTATGATTTTATCTGTTATTTCAATGACATACATGTGTAACTGCAGTTTATTTTTTTTATTGGCCGTTGTATGGGAGGTAGAGGTAAGTAAGACATCTCATATGAGATATAGTACATATACCCTAGACACGTAGGAGAAGTACTAGAAAATTTTATTGGAGGGTCAGTCTTGAAAATAGGATCCATCTTTGGGTATGCCGGCTGCCCCTTCAAGACTTTTCTCCATATTGGTCGTTGTATAGGAGGTAGAGGTAAGTAAGACCCCTCATATGAGATGTAGCACATATTTTATTATGCCCCAGACCCGTAGGAGAATGTCACGATCTGTCAACAAACGTGGCCGACATGGTCAATTCTTGTTTCTGAATAGCTGGAAGCACCTGTTTAAGGTTCTTTTTTTTTAAATCTTTTTTTTTCAAATCACAGACAACATACTTATTGTATGTCACAACTTAGGAAAATTTATCATTGTTCTTGCCATGTGAGCGATACAGGCTCGCCTTCTGAGCCTCTAGTTTCTTTCTCTAGTGCTAAAACCAAACCAAAATGATTTGTTGCCAACCAAACTTGAAAGCAGGTGTGTACATTTAAGTTAAAACCTTTTCACTCAGACATAGTTATTTTCAAGCTCGGACATCTATTTTCACCTTTCAAGCGTGTGAAAATATAACGGCAAGTTTTATCTATACGGCGTTATTTTTAAGATGTGAGAAACAATTTATATGACTAAGAAATTATGAAAACACAGATTTACTTTAGATTTTAGTAGATTCTTCCATCAACATTGCAAATAACAAGTTCCTATCGGTTCGTCTTCTTTGATATTTGAGTTGCATAAACTTGCTCATCTGCACCAACACCAGAAAAAAAAGGTGTCTGCTATAAACCACAGATCAAAGATCGCCCTATAATATAGTGGATCTTGCAGAAAATCAATTACCTTTAAATAAATTGATTTTATTGTTATTAGTATTTACTATTATTGTTATACGACAGCAAAAATTTGGCGGTCGTATAAATGAAGCTGTCGTCGTCGTCGGCGTTGGCGTCCGTGGACAGGTAACTTTCCGCACGATAACTTTTGTTTCAGCCAACAGATTCTCTTTATATTTTGTGACATTGATTGTTAGTACTGAATTAAGGTCAGTAAATATTTTTGGTGTTCAAGCCCCTACAGTTTTTTGGGAGGGGCAAAATAGGGTTTTTCCCAATACTTATAATATTTTTATCATTTTGCATCCGATTTTGATAGGGTTTCTTTTATTTTATTCCTTGCAAAAAATCTTATTGAATGGTCCCTCCCGTATGACTCTATCTATTACCGTTTTTGAGTTATGAGGGGGACTGGCGTGGCAAAAGTGGCCACGCCCAAAATTTTTAAACTTTTTTTTTTATCATCCGATTTTGAGCTTTTTCCAACACTCGTCCGTCGTCATTCCGTCTTCGCTTCACTTTTTTCTCTAGCTCTTTAAAACCAAAATTCCAAATGTTGTCAAAACTTGCAAGAATGATAATTGAATGAACTCCTACAAAAGTTATACTATTATGCAGATCCGAAATTAAACATTGCCAAAGACGGATAATGCATTCCCAATGGCTTAACATTAAAACTACAAGACTTGAATTGAATTTTTGCATGAATTATCAATGGATTGACCTCCACAAACGTTAATTCTTATTCGAAAAAAAAGATGGCCGCCTTATCCGGACATATTTTAACATTGAGCTCTATCTGTAATTCGTGCATTAATGATAACTGAATGTACTTTTATCATCGGAAAAACAAGACAACCGGACATAGTTTAACATTGAACCCCATGTGAAGTTCGTACAAAGTTCTTCTTGTCAGAAAGTACGAGACCAATATAATTAAATTTTTGCATGAATAATCATTGGGTGTACTTCTACAAAACTAAGATTTTTGGCCAGCCGATCGGAAAATAAGATGGTCGTAATAGCCGGACATACTTTAACATTGGATCCTATATCTTATATTTGTACAAAATCTTCTTGTCAGAAAATAGTAGACCAACTAAACTTAAGTTTTGCATTAAGTTATGATTCTAATATTGTGTATTTATCTGTTCCGGACTTTTCTTGAAAATATAAACAAATTACAAAAAAAAAGAAAAAAAAGTTTTGCCTTAAGAATCATTGAATACACGTGTTTAAAAGTTATGTTTTTTTTAGTAAACGGAAAAACCAGATTACCTCCACAATAGGCCACAGTTCAACATTGAACCCTATGTGATATTTTGGATGTCATCATGTACCTTTACAAATGTTACGTTTTTATCAGAAAAACAAGATGGTTGTCTCAGCCGGACAAAGTTTAACATTGGACACTATGTAAAATTTGTAAAAGTATGCCTCTGGTCAGAAACTGCCAGGCCAGTTGGTTTTTCATGAAATTTTAATGAACGATCATTGGATGGACATCTACAGAAATAATGTTATTTTTCGATCAGAAAAACAAGAATGCCGCCACAGCCGGACATTGTTTAAACATGAGACCCCATTGGAATTTCGTACATAGTTCTTCTCGTCAGAAACTAATTGGCCATTCGTATTAATTAAATTATGCATGAATGACCATTGGGTGAAGCTCTACATTTTTGTGCTATTCAGAAAAACAAGATGGCCTCAACAGCGGGACATAATTTGACATCTGACACCGTAGCAAATTCCCTAAAAGTTGTTCTTGCAATTCATTTCAATTAGCTTTATTTAATAGTTTATGATAAACTATTAAGCTAATTGAAATGAATTTTTGCATGGACCTCTGCAAAAGTGCGACAAAGTTGGCTGCCACTGCTGAATTTAATTTGGATTGATAATTACTAAGTAGGCTGCTTACTAAAAATGTGCATGTAATTATTTAGAAACGATTCTATGTAATTCCTTGCTCTCTTGGTTTAGACATGACTTTTTACTCAGTATCATTCTCATTCACCGTACATCGTTGCATTTTGCAATTAAATGCCTTCTACTTTTTTCCCTCCTACCTCAGTAATATATTTTGTATGTTGTTTGTACCATTCTTCTTGTGAGTCCATGTTGGTTTATAAAGCATATTTTATTTGTATAATATTTTTTCCATCAACATTTTGTTACCTATTATTTTACAATAAAATGAAAACATGTGGGAATTTTAAATGCATGCAGTGCATTCTATTTCAGTTGGCATATGTAGAAAAAGGTAAATTTTGTTAAAAATAAAATATTATTGACAGATGAACACTTCGAAGGCAAAGACGTAATCCCTCTATTCTTTGCTGTACGTAATCCCTCTATTCTTTGCTGTAGATATTGGTCGATCGGCAAGTCATTTTTCAAAGTGCAATAAACAAGGAGCAAATCGTCCACGTATACTGATGCGGCATGAAGAGTATAGATTAAGCAAGAATTTTATATTAGTTTAGATGCTAGTAAGGACAGATTCGAAGTTGAATTATTTTTCGTCTGTTTAAATTGTATAGAGTTTCTTCAATATTAACTGCCTTATTAAAACATTCAAGTTTACACATCACACGATACACCACGATCATGGGTTTTAGTCTATTCAATAACAACCAACAACATATCTTATCCAAATTGTGGTTTGATTGATACTTATTTTTGGTTCGCCTGCAACGAATGTCGCGAAAGGTGAACCATATATTCCGACAGAGACGTAAGGGTCAACAGTTGTTACATTTTATGATTAGACCAACTTCGCCAGAAGCACAAGTTATTTCCAATTTATGTGCAGTTGCATAAGCATTCAGGTATCTCATTTCCATGTGATTAATATTACAGAATGTTCCCTCAGTCACTGTTCAATGTACAAATTTTGGTGTAATGTTGGTATTGATAAGAGGGACGCTGTGCAAAATTTTCATGAAAATCTATAGATATGCAGAAAATTGTAACAGTTTGAAAGTTTGGTTGCTACGCGATTTTAAGGGTGATTAACTTTAAAATGTTTATTCTTAGCTAAATGGAAAATTCGATTTAACATGATTTCAAAGCCAAGTTTCATACTATAATAGTATAACATACTATAAATTTACGCTACCAATAAAGTTCATCGGTTTAGCATCTCTCTTGTTAAGTTGATTAGTAAGGTATTTCACAACAAGCGAGTGATCATTTTCATGATTTGTGTATAAAGATATCATCCGAATTTTATTTAAAATATGCAAAAAAGTGTAACAGTTTCAAAGTTACCCACCTTTTCTTTTGTTAATGGTTCACGACATTTTAGCCTGTATTTATGTACTATTCATTCCGAGCAGAGACATATAATACATTGTATTATATGTCTCTGTTCCGAGCAAGCGAGCCACGACTCTGTGTCCACAGTCAGTTTATGGATTTAAGATGGATGTAATGTACATTGTAATTATAAATTCATTCTCATCACATTTTAAGGAACTAAATATGAATGTTTCATTGTTTTCAGTGCAGACTTTAATGGATGCATGTCTTAGATTACAGCATCTCATAAGTTGAATCAGATACTGAAATAATAGGACAACACTATTCCTTTTATTGGACACGCCTCCTTTTCTACTGAAATTTTACTCTTGAAGGGAGCATCAAATGTTTACCTAGTTTGGGATGTCACGCCAAGTCAACGCAAAAGAATGCGTGCAAGAAGGAAATTTTGGCAATTTTACTCTAAAACCGATGACGAAATTGTCTCTCAATTTTGTCATTTATAACGGGACAACTGATAAATTTCTGATTCGATCGGAAGTATGTTTTGGCAGAGACATAATATGTATTATATGTCTGTGGTTTTGGTTAAAAATATACTGATTTTTTTTTTCTTATTCTTTTTTTTTATTTTTAAGGCTCAGTAAAATTTAGGAACAAATATATATTTTCAATTTATTAATTTTGTTTAATTATTTTCTCTTTTCATGAGATTATTAATTACATGTACATTTGTACTTCTACCATATCATAAACGGAAAGGCCACAAGTCGCATATATTTTTGAAGTTTTCAGAACCATAACTATATTTCCAAGGGACCCCGGAAAAGGAAACATGCCTTCTCCGTTATTTATCTGTGACTTTCTACCGAAGAAACACTGTTACTTCCCCTTATTTTACGTCATTTGAAATAAATGTAAACATAAAAGCGAGCGAGGAATATTTAAACTTACTACTCAGTTTGTAATAGTCTTTCTTTGCTTTCACCGCTGCCTCACCAGTAGGAAACTGTATGAATTCCTTCGCCTTTCTAGCCAATGCTGCTGCTACCCTGTGAACGCAGCGACTTACAGTTGCTTCCGAGAGGCCCACCGAATCTCCAACAAGACGAAAAAATGCCCCAGTCGCAAAATACCGGAGCGCTACCAGCAATTGCAAAAGAGGGTCCACAGCTTGGCTTCTCCTTGTCTGATTTTGCAGGTCATCTTGGATTAAACCCAGTATGAACAGGATACTTTGGTACGAAAACCGGTACCGATGTTGTAATTCAGCATTATTCATTGACTTCACGTCAAATCTAGGCCGAAAAGTTCTGTTTTTTCGTATACGACGACGTCGACGCAACCTTTGAGCAATCGCCATATTGTATTTGAGATAGGTTTGTAGCAATCTCAAATATTTGAGAAGTAACTCAAGATTTGAGTTGAGAATTAATATGTATTTTCTTTGTGAAAGCCAAGTTGAGAAAAACTTAAAATTTGAGAAAAAAATTGAGCACAAAACTCAGTTTGAGATTAAAACTCATTTTGAGATGTTTTGTGCAAGCGAAGCCTGGGCGCTCTGCCAACAGAGCAACTGGGATGTGTGCCCCAGGTGGTTGAATGGGACAGCCCTGGCATCCTGCATGCTGGGGTCGTCAGGCCATAATACGGAAAACCTGACCGCAAACCATAGTGGTGCACCGTGTTGGGAAAA
>JAOXYH010569395.1:0-13623 GCA_028566455.1 Botula fusca | reverse complement strand
GACGGACGGACGGACGGACGACGGACGAAAAGTGATGGCAAAAGCTCACCCTGGCATAAGCCAGGTGAGCTAAAAATGTAGAGGTTCACCTGAGCCGGTATCGCTCACCTGGGTTACATGTGTCCATCTTGCATATATTCAAGGGCAAGCTATTTCAATTTAATATTTTTACGTTATATTTTATTTATTTTCAATCTACAACCAGTGATTTCAGATGAGAAGTTGAAAATCTGTCAGCCAATCAGACGCCCTGGCGGAAATATTGAAAATACAGGCGGGATCATCGGACATAATTTTGGCAGAGGATCATAAAAAAAAAGATCCTGTCACCACTGGTTCAAATTTGCCGAGTGGTTTCAGAGGGGGAGTCGAAATTGTGTTAGACAACCAGATGCAGTGGCATCATTTTTGAAAATCTTGCAGGTTCATAGGACATAACTGTGGTAGATGACCATCCAAAGAACATTCCTGTCAAGTTTGGGTCACATTGGTTCAGTGGTTTCAGATGAGAAGTCGAACATGTGTCATTCAATCTAAAGCAATGGCGGCCATTCTGAAAATCTGGCCGGGGTCATTGGACATCAGTTTGCTAAAGCACCATCAAGGAACATTTCTACCAACTATAGTTCAATTTGGCTCATTGGTTTCAGAGAATTAGCCAATCAAAAACCGTGGCAGCCATACTGAAAATCAGGCGGAGTCACTGGACATAATTCTGGTACAGGACGTCCAAGGTACATTCCTGCCATAGCTGGTTCAAATTTGCCTGGTGGTTTTAGAGAATATGTCGAAAATGTGTCAGCTATCAGAAGCCAGTCGACCATATTGAAAATCCGACATGTCATCGGACACAACTTTGGTAAAGACATTCAAGGAACATTCCCATCAAGAACAGTTTAAATTGGCTCATTGGCATTAGAGAAGAAGCATAAAATGTGTCAGCCAATCTGAAGCTGTGGCGGCTAATCCAAAAATCAGTTGGGGTTCTAGGACACAACTTAGACAAAGGATCGTCCAAAGGACATTCCCGTCACATCTGGTACAAATTAGCCCAGTGGTTTCCAACGAGAAGATCTTTGAATGTAAAGCTAGCTGACGGACGAATGACTAGTGATGGCAAAACGTTACCATGACTATGGACAGGTGGGCTAAAAATATTTAAAGAAAGAACATGGGGCTAATATTGACCGACGAAAAGCGGAGGTCAATATAAAGATTTTTTAGGTCGATATCAACACCATATTTACCACCTCATAAGTCCATAATTGTTTTATAACATAGCAACATCATGTAACTTCAACGTCAGTTTGTGTATACAAACTATTGCAAACTTCGTCGCTTGCGCTATTCGGTGAAAGACAATAGAACGACTTCACATTATGATGAACAATTATGCTGATGACTCTTACTAAAAAACTGGTGAATATCGCAATTTATGTACTAGCTTATGTAACAAAGGAAAAAAGAAACACTATATAATAATATATTATAAATTACATACATACAGGCAAAACTACATTGTACCTATCGCTTCACAACCAACATAAAAAGGACAATTCTGTCAATTAATTCACTGAAATTTAAATGAAAAACCATTCTTGGTATCACTTCGAAAATGAGCAGCTGAATAAAAAATGATTGAGACGTCTTGCGTATCATTCCATATAAAAAATCAGGCATAATACACTGAGAGGCTGGAGCACACAATAATTATATCCAAAATACACAATCATAATCGAGTATCGTTCTGCACACAGACACTTGAATTCCGGACCCTCCTTTTTCCTTATTTTGTCCCTCCCGCGATACTGGTATGGACTTTAGTCTGGAAGTATATAATTGAAGCCATTTATTCATAATTAACAGCATTTCGTATGACAAAAGTTTCATTCCATAAACTTGTTTCTAGGTCTAGTTGCCGTTTCCAGTGTTATGAATAGATGGATTCAAGATATACTTCCAGACTAAGGTCCGTACCAGTATCTCGGGAGGCAACCAAATAAGGAAAAAAGGCGGGTCCGGAATTCAAGTGCCTGTGGTTCTGCAGACCACCAAATTGCTGGTGGCAGTTATCCCCCTTGTACAAAAATATCTTTAGTTTATGATCCTTGTGTTAAGAAAAGGAAGCCATATTTTGAACCAAGTAAGTAAAAGGGTGAAAAGGTTTCAAAATTGTTGATATTTTGGAATTTATCATGTGTTGTTGACTTCCTGATCGTTAAGTGGAGAAATACAAAAGCAGCTGATTTTGTTATTCTCATTATAAAAATTCCTAAAGATTGAGCCAATTGGGTTATATTCACTTGGATGCCTGTTGAGAATGTCTGCACTGTGCAAACATTAAAACAATCAATCTACAACAACATTCACATTTCATATTAAAAAAACATTGTAAACAACAAATATATAACAATAGCATATCTACAACATCCATATCACATAAACAACAGCGGTGGTTACATTAATCGTGCCTGAGAATCTTAAATTTGACAAGGAACATGAAGGAAGCTAAGTGAACAAGAAATATATGTACATCTATGGAGATACAGGAGGAACCATGGACATATCCTTGTAACCAAATTTAAATAGGACTAAGAATATAAAAATGCTTCTTTTTTGTTCCTTTTATCGGACAATTTGGTATTGATTATGTTCACAAATAGCATCATCTTGTAAAGTCGTAAGCATCCGTAGAGCATCATTCCCTCAATAATGATCAATAATGTGCTCATAAAAAATAATATTTCATGTTTGATAGCTTTTTGCATCTTTGTCATACGATTGCATTTTTAGGACGTGAACGAAGATGACCGAGCGTCGTCATCAATCGGATCACGCTCGGTCACCTGCTGAACGTCATAAAAACGTCGGAAGATTTAATTTCTGAAGCATCATCTCTGCCACAACAAAGGAGATATTCTTCATGACAGATGTACATGTATGGAGATGTGCAGGATGAACCACGAACAGATATCCTTTTAACCAAATTTAAATTTGACTAGAAATAAATTATGGTTTTTGCTTCTTTTTCATCGAACAATTTGGTGTGCAACTATGTTCAATTCACCATTAGCAGCATCTTGTTAAGTCATAAGCAAACCGAAAAACATTCCTCCCTCCAGAAAATGTGCTCATATAAATAAAATTTCATGTCTGATAACTTTCTGCATCTTTGGTCACACGAAAAGACCTAATAAACTTTTGATTTAAAAATGGAATTTTTAGGTCGTGAACGAAAATGACCGAGCGTCATCAATCGTATCACGCTCCATCACCTGCAGAACGCCATAAAAACGTCGGAAGATCTAAATTTCTGAAGCATCACCTCTGTCACACTATAGGAGATATTCCTCATGACAGCTAAACTACGCCCATTTCACGTGGCTGCCAATGACAAAATAGTAGTAAAACGTCCAGATGATGTAAAATTCAATTTAAAGTGACGTCACAGGGACGTTGATAATCAAAGTTGGAGGTACAAGTGTGGCAGATGTATTAGGAAAGGATAAGAGATTGTGACGACAGAGAGTTCGACTGCATTTACGAACTGCGCATTAAAGAATTTCATCCGAAAAAACATATATGTATTGATATTAAACCACAGCAAAAAATCTTAATACATGCGAAATCAGCCAATCTCATGAATATGAACTTGTCCAGCAAACTTTCATATTCCAACATGTCAGCTGATCTCTATTTTCCGGTAATTATATGCCAAAATGCTTTCAAATTTTATGATCAGATCGTACTTCCCAACGCCAATGAGAATAACATGACCACAATAATGATGACAAGATACTCAGTAACTAAATTTTTATAGATAATATGTTTGGTATAGTAGTCCATAGTTTTTGCTGTGGTGGCCATATTGTATGAGTTCGGAACTGAAGATGAACAAGCGGAATAAAATTCCTACAAAGTTTCGTTTAACTGACTGCAAAGTTTCAGAAAGGAAAAGAAAAGTCTCAGAAATGGAAAAAATCTAAAGGATAAATTGCAAGTCCACAGAATCCATAACCATAGCCCTACGCAGTTCAAAATGTAGTCCATATTAGACTTCAAATGTTCGTCCAACAAATTTTGATCAGGTAACACATCAGATAAATAGTCTGATCGTAATGTTCGATATAATTTTGACAATTTTAAGTAAGATAATCCTTGCACTTGTTTCAGATACATTCTTTGAATCATCTAAAGAAAGACGATGTTCTCAAAGTTATGCATAACTTATTCTGCTCTCTTGCCAATTGAGGCGATAAGGTCCAAATATAAAGCGAAAACAATTTCTAACTGGCCGTAAAAATAAGGTTTCACAATAATGTTCACAGTGGACCCTGAAAAGTTTATGTTATGCACTTCTTGTCTTTACTGAATCAAGTTCCACTTATAAAGGTGACTGTTCCTGTTTTTCTCTTGTCTTCAGACTCTCCACAGCATCGAGCGCTTCTTTTTCTTTTATCTTCATCCAGTCCTTCGAAATTTTAGGAAGTTCCGACTGGTTCATTTTAACAAATTCCTTTTTGAATTTGTTGAAGACATACCTCCAGTATTTAGAAGTTCCACCTGTTGGAGATATTTCCCAGTCTGGATATCTTGTCCTAAAGTGGCGGTACTGGTACTGTTGCTTCGAAGAACGCATCGCATACTTTTCATTTGTCGTTATAAGGTAATTGCACACTTCCGTTAACAAAGAACCTTTCCCGTCTTTCCAAGAAAAACCGGCAATCCCCTGCGGGCGATGTTGATTACAGCTATGTTTGACTGACCTGGCTGTGTGATCTTTTGCCCTGTGTTCACAAGGTTCATTGCAAAATGGACAGTTTTCACAACATCCCCAGAGCATCTCAAATATACGCTGGTATGGACTCTTTTTCCACAGTACATTCTCTATCGTTATACCCGAGACTGACAACAAAATGTTTCTTTCAGTTTCATCAATGCGAGTTAGAATTGCTCGTTGAAAATTCTGAAGGTCAGTTATGTTCCTTTTCTTCACATGTATAAGTTTGTCCTCTGATATTGGTAACGACGGAGTTTTTGAAACAAAACTCTCTATCCATGGAGAAATTAAATTTCCGAACTTTCCTTGATGATCCATTGTAGCAAATTTCACGGCTTTCTTAATTTCCTCTATGGCTTGATTGATATATGGTTCGCACAATGCATCATATAGTCTTGAATGTCCTGCTTCCATTCCAAATAAAATCTCATTTGTATTGTAGAAAAGCCACTGCTGAACGTACATTTCAGGAGCAGATATATACCCCAAGAAGCAATTGAAATCATTCTTTTCTATCAAATCTTTCATTACAGCCTTCATTACCACTGTTTTCGAATTTTCGTATTTCTCTAGGATTTTATCTTCCACTTGCTCTGGTAATACTGTTCCAAGGTATTCAAAGATACTCTCTTTTATAGCTTCATGAAAAAATCCAGCTGCAATAACATCTTCCGATTTACTGTCAACAAGATTATGAAACAGTTTCCAGGCAGTCTCTCTGTATTTTTCTAACTTTGCTCTTGGACTATGTCTGAGTTCATAATTACTCTCCAATTCAGTGAAGTCTCTAATACAGTAACGAGCAACGGTTGTTATAACCAAGGCCTTGTATGGTGGTAATAGCTTGAATTCATGGTCATTATTTCTGTGATCATTGTGCTCTTTCACTTTTTCTTCAATATCATTCAGAATACTCCTCATATAAAAGTGTTTGAAGCGGGTGTCTTTGTAGCGAAGCTCATTGCAATAATTTTCTATTTGTCTAAATAGTTTATCTGTGAAAGCAATGGTCTGATGAATGCATACTTCCAGTTTTTCTTTCTTCACGTATCCTATTAGCTTCTTATATCTACTAATATGTTTGTCGTCTGTTATATCTTGCTTAGTAATGCTTCCCTGTAGTTTTACCACATCCCTGCAATCATCAATTGTGATATCATCTAATTTTGTTAAGAACATTTTGTCTAAGTTTCTCTCCGAGATCACTCCTTTAATTTCATCAATCACTGATGATATTTCCTGTCCGGAACTCGTTGAGAAATCTGTTATCCAACTTATCCATTCATGAGCGAACCTGCGTTCCAAAGTGGCATCATCAAGTTTGCTATCTCTAACCTCATCTGCCAATTTGCTTGCAAGATAATTGACTTTTTCTTCACATTCTTTAATAACCATATCACACTTCCGAGTTTGTTTAAGTTCATCTTTGAGCGCATATACTTCCTTCTCGTATCTATCAACTAGTGACTTCCATGAGTTGTTCATCTTCATGACATAACTTTGTGACCATTTTATCATCACGTTTTTTAGGTCATGTTGATCTATAAAAGATTCAAATTCCTCCATTACAGACTCTGATTCAGAATGTATAATTGCTGGTATTTTGCCCAGGATACTCTTTGCTAACGTTTCCATTTCATTTGTGTCTTTCGCTTTCACAAGCGCACAGGATTGCTCCTGGACATATTTCGACATAAAAAGCTCTACTTTCCATTCAAGTTCATGGCACTTGTGATCGATTGTTGTGAATGCTTTAACTTCCAGTGCATTTCTTAAATCATGTGCGAAATCTTCCATTAAAATTCCGTCCCATAAATTTTCTACTCTCAGACCGATTTCACCGATTGTGAAATATGCCTTATCCTTTGAAATACCATATAGAATTGCATTCTTGATCTCTGATGCCTTGGTGGAATAGCTGGGATTTGTGAACACCATCGAATCTGTTTCTTTGAAAAGGGCTGGTAAGTACCAAACATTCCTCATGTCAAAGTCTATAACCTGGTTAAAAGTGTTGATATTCGCAAAATCCATTTCACGTGCTATATCTTCAGTCTTCTTGTCAAGATTACTCACAAACTGCTGAAGATTTGAATGTAATGTTCTATCTGGTCCTTCAGAGTGAACGTTTTGGTGGACAAAAATACACGACTGTTTCAGGTTGATCTTCTCCTTTGCTAATTTCAGTCTTAGTAAAGAACGGACTACCATTTGGAGTACATCATTCATTTCAGATGACTGTTCGCGCTCAATATTTATAATGTTTATATCAGCTAATCCAATTACAAACGTTGCGAATTCTGTATCGTGCTGGACATTATGATCCCCCCATTCTGGGGCGCGCAAACCTTCCGTATCTAGAACCAGAATATAGTCATATGGAAGTTGTTCATCATTTACTGGTATCAACTGTATAAACGCCCCCTTCGTGACACGACCATGGCCTACAGGAAGTTGTAATCCAAACATTATATTAAGCAATGTTGATTTTCCACTACTCTGGATGCCAATAACTGATAATATCAAACATTTCTTTTTACCCACCAGTCGTTCAAGTTCCATTAATACAGACTTCACCCATGTAATAGGAACATGTACTAGGTCCCCATTCATCAACTCAAAAGGAAATCCCCTTAGCATCAACTTTGCAGAAATTTCTGGAAACCTCTTTGCCAAGTGTAAGGTTGTATCATCAACCATCGACTCAGGTTGGAAAATGGCTTCGTACAACTGTCCAACCTCACGAATAAAATGTTCAAATTCTAACTGCAATTTTCCTCTGTTGGAACGTGAAAGCTCATCAGATGTGGCTGGATCGGATAACGGTAAGCATGCCTTTGAATCGGATGATTCTTTTTCCAAATAACATTTCAACCAGATAGCAAAGTTGACAAATTCAGTATCCGATTCTAAACGGGACATACAACTTTGCAAGAAAGAAATCATTAATGGGTGAAGTTTTGGCAAAAGCTCCAGTTGTTCCAGACGCCCTTTTGATATTTCCTCTCTCAGTTTAATTCTGCGTTGTTGTGTTTTGTACTCTGATGGTTTAAACATTTTCTTTATATTTGAACTTATCATGCGTAACGGTTTCAGCTGTAATGGCATAATGTCGTTGTCAGCGACAGTATCATTTGATATGCTGCTCATCATCTTTTCTGCATCTGTCTTTTCATCCGTGGCCATGTATTCCTCATCGATACAAATATTTCCATAGTCTTTGATTATTCGTTCTATTGATTTTTCGGGAAAACGTTCAAAGACGTCTTTTACAGCATCTTGTAATTCCTTTACGATGTGTTTTGACATTCGGTCACTCCCGTCCATTGATAAGATGACAAAGTTTGGTTTCTTCTGTGACTGTAAATATGGTTTTGTTACTCGAACTACATCACTTTTACGTTTGGAATATGCATCCAGCATTATTGTTATTTTGTGTTCATTTCTTTGACATTTCTGCCAGAAGTCGAGAAATTCTCTGCCCTCTAATTCTTCATACGTTGTGAAGATTACAGTTCTCGTTGATACTGCTGTAAATAACTCTCTTTGCTTTGTAAACTGGAAAGCATTCCCACGTAAATTTAAAATCATTGTCACATTCTGACGCTGACTTTCGCCACCTGTATTACTCAGACCAGTGAGAAATGTCGTTTCAACTAAACCATCACTTGCAGTACGAGAAATTTCTCCCTGACTGAAGAATGTATCCTGGTATTTTTTGGACAGGAATTCGTTTATCAATTTAGACTTTGAATATCGTGGCCTTCCTACTCGCATAAATGACATTACATGACATGGAATGTCAACCACTGCTGAATGAACACCTTGAAAGCGTAACTGCACTGACCGCAAATTTCCAATGGAAAAGATCAGTTGTTCATTTGGAAGAATGACTGGAATAGCCAGACCGCATCTGTACATTTTAGATGCAAGCGTCTGCTTAAGCTGGAGTGTGCAGCATGAAAACATAGCTACAATAATATCCAAAGGATTGAACTGCACAAATTCCTTAGTCTCTTCTTCAGAAAAGTTAAGAAAGTTATAATCGATCGCATCTTGTTCCTCTTCCTCATCCATTTGACCCTCATGAACTTCAGCTTTCTTCATTCGTTTTTCTAGTTCATCGTATACCGACGAGTTCTCTACCAGTATTGTTCGCATAATAAACCAAAAAAGACCTGAAGAACCGTTATCTGCGCATTTTGTATCTATGGCAACGGCATCCTCAAATTTCAGCCTACATGGTAAGTATTCCGATATCTTCATTTCATTGACTATCTCTAAAAGTCTTTCATGAAATTTCTGCTTTCCAAGCATTAAATAATCTTTCTCTTGTTTTTCCTTTTTTTTAAGAATTTTATCCACTGGAAGAGAAAACACGTGTCTTTGTTTATCGCCTCCTTTCTTCAACTGCTGCAAATCATGCAAATCGCTGAGCGCTTCTGTCCAATTCATAGCATCACTTTTCATGTGATTATCAATTATACTTTTAAGTTCACCATTCAGATATGACGATAACATGTCATAGCAGATTTTGAATGCTTTGTCAGAAAGGGGAGACTTATATCTTTCCATATTGGACACAACAAAACCAACAAGGAGTGCCTGATCTTGTATATCTGTACCACAGCTTGCGCTGTTGTAATCCCTTACAAGAGGGACAGCATCCTGGACAAATTCTTCAATATTTGATAATGTCAGCAATATCGGAAATCCTTTCTTGTCTTCAAATTTGAATTTGTGAATTAGAGAAAACAGCATAGTAAATTGTTCTTTTTTACCAGATGCTTTAAACTGCTCTAACAATTTAAGACAAATCTGAGTAAATTCCTTTGTTATGTACTGATCGAATGATTGTTGATTGTTCAACCTTTGTATCTTCTCGTGGCTCCTAATCTGAGGTAGAAATTTACTTTCCAGAACCTCCAACAAATCATTGATGTCATTTATAGTCTCTGTAGATAAGGCACTAGGATAATCTTCAAGGTTTTCAATCTCTTTCGCTATCCATGAATCTAATTTGGGTCTGTTAGGAAAATATATGTTTCTCAATGGCTCCAATGCAACTCGTAAGAGATGTTTCATTTCTTGCGTGCGTGACTGCTGTTGAAGCTCGCTGGAATTTGCGATAAGTGAAAAGAACTCTTGTACTTTCTCGTCTACCTCTACAAGATTTCGGTAGAATGTCTTAGCATCAGTAACTTCGTCCAAGTGTTCAATACTTTCACATAAGAGGTTAAGAAGAGGAATACAGTTTGACTGATCTGGAATGTCCAAACTGTTCCGAAACATTTCAAAATTCCAAGCACACTCTAGGATTACTGCCATTGTTTCATAATCACTGAAGTCTGATTTGTGATTTTGAAGCACATTCCAAACTCCACAAAATTCGTCCCTAGCTATCAGAGACCAAGTAGAATTTTTAGAGACTAAGCCCTGTTTCCATTTGTGAAAGTCTCCTTCGTCAGGCGGGCCACCGTCGGGTTCGATCTTCAAGACTACTTTAGACAGTTCATTTGCATCATACTTCTTCTCAATGCCACTTTCAGTTTTTAAACAGCTACCAGATACACCTACGCCTATGCCACAACTAAGCCCGGATACTCCAACAGAGATATATCCATCAAGGGCTTGGTGCACAATATCTCTTGCTGAAACCTTATCAGATTTACTTTCACTACTGTATGTTGCTATCCATTTGTAAATTCCACCAAAATGCAAGATACCAATTCCGATATGCGAGCCATATTTTTCAAAAAAATCACCGCACAACGATAAAAGTTCACTACATTCGATTCCGTTGTTGTGTTTTGTTTCTATCTTTTGTAGTTCTCTCAATGCTCCTGAATCAAGCTTTACATTTTCCAGTTCAAGTCTACAAGATTTCAATGGGACAAACGCATATTTTTCACGTGACTGGAAGACCTCTTCCGAATTTTCAGTTTCTATTTTCTCATTATCCTTCATTTTTGTTATAGATCCTTGAACATCAATACCAGCGTTCACACCAAAATATCTGCTAACCCCAATATTCACAGCAAGTTTGCCACTTTTGCAAGATGTTTCCATATTTTTATGAAATCTTGCTCTCTTCTCCTTTGACGTAAATTCTTGAAATTCTTCTCCCTGTTTCATTAATGGGCCTTCCATTGTGATATCACCATTAAGTCGAATAACCTTTTTCTTTCGTTCAGTCGTCATATCTAGCCCTTGGCCTATATATACACCCATAAGAGCAAGGCCCCCTGATGCATGTTGCACAACAGCATTTGGGTTTTCAAGCTGAGTGCCTGCATTCGAACTAGTGTTTCCACTTGCTGATAATCCACTTAATGCCTGATTAATGTCAACTGAACGACTTTGTCCTATCCACTCGTTATCATTAACATTCAAATTAGAACGTATCGTCTCTACCTTTGCTGTGCTGTCAGTTTTTTGGTCACCTGTCAAATTTGTTTTTATGTTTTGTAGCAAATCTTTTGTGTTATAGTTAGTTTCGTTACTTTTCTCGATGCCCATCAGCTTTTTGAATGCAGCTTTTTCCCAATCATAGCGGAATGGTTCTAACTTTCTCATTTCGTTTACTGATATATGAACCAGTTGAGAGCTCTTTGTTATTCCAAGCCTTTCCTTCAATTTATTTGACCAATGCTCTTTATCCAATCCAACTTCGTCAAGCTTATTTTTCAGATCCAAACTAGGGTCTTCATCCTTTTCACTTTCTTTTTGTTCTTGGGTATCAGTGCTATCATTTAGTTCTGTTTTTGCTACTTTGGTAGCCGGGCCTTCTTCTGTTGCATTGTTCAGTTTTGAACAATTCCCCTGTCCCATATCTTTGTCTTCCTCCGTATCCTGAGAAGACATTTTTGTTGCAATTTAAACCTGTTTTTTCCTTCTTCTTCTTTTACGTAAGTATTTACTTCTTCCTAATCCCAACAACTTACAGTATACAATGTACCTTACATTTTAAGTGGACAGGTGACTCCCTTTTGTTCAGTGTTTCACTCACAGTATACCCATCATACATCTGAAAAAAAGGATAACGCTCATAAACACTATTTAAATGACTATGGCATTAAACTTTTGACATTCAGACGTATACATGCAAGAGCAGTATGAAAGTGGGGTAGACACATTTTAAAGTTGTCACAAGACTTAGACCTTGTAGTATATATTTTGTATTTCTGTGACTGTATGTTTCTTTGTCATCCTTTACGATGTATTCAGAACTGCTTAATTAGATTGCTGTCATATTAATTATACAAGCAAAAACACGATGAATATCCCTAGACATTGACCTTATCAGACAAATTAACACCTCGAATAACTAGAAATACTGAGAGCAAATATCAGTCATTGATACCACGCCCCCGATATTAAACAAATGCCATATGTTGCTATGGGAAACCCCAAAATCATTCAGATCAAAATCTAAAATAGAAGGTGCACAATGGCATCCTGTAATAAAACATTTGCGGAAGTTTCATTCAAATTCATTCACTGATTAAGGAGGAGTTACGGTAACAAAAGGGGTACCCCCTATCTTAATGAATTGCAAAGTCCATGTTCTGCTATGGGAAACCCCAAAAATCGTTCAGATCAAAATCTAAAATAGAAGGTACACAATGGCATCATGAAATAAAGAATCTATAAAAGTTTCATTAAAATCCATTCACTGGTTGAGGAGGAGTTGTGGATACAAGGTCGGGACGGACGGACAAACGAACGAACGGACGGACGAACGGACACAACAAACACTATACGACCCCGATTAAAGCGTCGGACGAACGGGTACAAAGAACACTATACATCCCTCCTTTGATATAGCGAAATTGGTCGAGTGGTCTAGGCACTGGTCGTAATGCAGGTTGATAGGTGTCGTAGTGTCACAAGAACGATAAAAGTTTGTTAGCATAAATTTCTATACATATGTGGCCGGATACTTCATTTAAGGTGGTCAAATATGGTCTTCAAGGCTGTTCTGCACTAGTGGGTTTTCAAATTGATAAAATCTCAAGATTGGCCAAGACTGAACAGAAGTATATTCATAGTCAAAGCACCACAATTTCGCGATATTACAGACTGCATGGCATATTTTGAAAGGTGGTGTTCTGGACGTCCGTGCAAACTTAACATAGGTCACTTCAAGTCATATTTACATTGGTAAATAATATGCTTTCGTTTTGAAAATATATTCATGTAAAAAATGTATTTTTAGAATTTTATGCAAAAAGTTAGTAACCATTGTTTGCCTTCCCCATGCGACTTTGTCTGGGGGCTATATGCCTACCAAACCTTGCATCTGGACGATTTTGCATGGTTTTCTGTCAGACAGGCTCTTACGTTTAGTTTTCTATAATGAACCCTCATACACCCACACTTTATTTGAAAATCCAAAATGCGGCTCGCTGTCATCAAACCTTTGTAACTGGACCATTTTTTAGAAATGTGGCGAACAACATCACTTTCAAAAAAGAGTTTAAAGAAAGCCAAACTTCGACTGACAGATATGAGATTTTTAACCAAATTCTCATCAAGTCTGACAGATTACCCGTTATACAATCAAACCGCTTTAAGTATGGAGTTTGGTTTCACCTATTGGTGGACTAGCAGTTCTTATCGTACATAAATCACATCCACGTCAATCACCGAACAATGATGCCGCCGTCTTCATCTGATGGCTTATCGTAGATAAGTGACGCCTACTTCGATCGATCAGCCATGAGGTGAAGGCGACGGCGTCATTGTTTGGTAATTGACGTAGATGTGATTTATGTACAATAAGAACGTGCTAGTCCATCAATAGGTGAAAGCAAACTCCATACTTAAAGCGGTTTGATTGT
>JAOXYH010568290.1:0-13626 GCA_028566455.1 Botula fusca | reverse complement strand
GCTGCATTTTAATGCAATTACTTTTCGTCTGCACATTGTTTACATTACCTTTGCTCCCCTGAATCCGTTCAATACTCACTACAACCCAATCCTATTGTTCAAGTTCCCATACAGTGAATGTGGCTACAGACGGACGACGACGACGACAACGACAAAGACGACAACGACAACGACAACGACAACGACGACACACTCATAACATAATACGACCGCAAAATTTTTGCGGTCCTATAAAAAACATAAGCAATGAAAACAGATGCATGCTTTTAAATGTATGAATAGAACTTAAACGAGAGGCTCCACAGAGCCCGTTGTCACTCATCTGGCGAACTTGGACATTTTTGCTTAAAAGTGTTTTATGTTTTACATTTTATTTGTAGAGGTCCATCCAATTACCCACGCAAAAATTAAGTACAGTTGGCCTAATAGATATTGACAAGAAGAACTTTGTACATTAATTTCCCACAGGTTCCTATTTTTAAACTAAGTTTGGCTATAGATATAAAAAGAGAAGATATGGATGGTATAAACGCAACGGCGATCACACTCCATCCACCATATGGAACTCAATAAATAAACTAAAGGTCTTTACAAGGCATTCAACAAGGGTTATGTCGAGTTCTAGAATGCACTGCCAAACAAAACGTGTATACGTAAAATACCGGTAAAACAAATCTTGCATGAATGCAACAATAACTATAAAACTGAGGTTCTTCGCAAGCGCAGCATGATACGACCGCAGCATGTCGACAACACAACACTGTGAATAAACATGGTTCTAGCACTTGCTTGACACAATAATGTTTTTGACACAGTAATATGTTTGACACTGTAATGTGTTTGACACAATAATTTGTTTGACACAGTAATTGAGAGGAATCCAACAATAAAAATCCTCAAAAGTGAAAATTTTATGTACCTCTCAAAATGGCGTTTTGGCCCCATTTATCTCGAAAACAGTAAGAGATACTGTGGATTCATTATATTTCGTTGATACTAATTTTCGTGGTTTTCGTGGGTGCACGTGCTGTCAAACCACGAATCTAAGTATCCAAAGAAATGAATATTTTACAATACAGTATCATTAGAAGATTGCAAAACCACTAATTTCAGTATACTCGAAACCATGACTTTTTGATGAACCACGAAAATTGGTACCCACGAAAATAAAAGAATCCACAGTAGAAAAAATAGGCTGCTACAATTCTGAAAGTTCTCAATGAGAGGAATCCAATGAAAAAAAAATCCCATCAAGATTGGGTGAAAAATGAAAATTTTTTGTATCCTTCATAATGGCATTTTTGGCCCTTTCAGTCCCTTTAATCTCAAAAACGGTAAGAGCTGGAAAAAATCAGTTTAACAATTCTGAAAGCTCTTAATGAGAGGAATCAAATGAAAAAATCCCATAAAAATTGAATGAGAAATAAAAATTTTATGTACCCCTCAAAATGGCATTTTTGGCCCTTTTGGCCCCTTTTATCTCGAAAACGGTAAGAGATAGAAAAAATCTGTTGACATATTACTGAAAGCTCTCAATAAGAGGAATCTATCGAAAAAAATCCCATTAAAATTGGATGAAAAATAAAATTTTTGTATCCCCCAAAATTAAATTTTTGGCCCCTTCAGCCCCTTTTTTCACAAAAACGGTAAGAAATTTTAAAAAAATGCTTGGGGTAACTTTTTGTACCCCCACTCGTAGAGTGGGTGGTATACTGCATTCACCTTGTCCGTCTGTCCGTTCGTCCGTCCGTCCGTCCGAAAAATTTGTGTCGCCCTTTTCTCAGCTTGTGTTCATAGGAATGATTTGATATTTGGTCTGAAGCTTTATCTTGGGGAGTTGTACCGTGTTTCCCCTTTTCAGGTCTGTCGAGCGTCTACTTCCTGTTTGCCGATACTTTGCAATTTTTCAAAACCTGTTTATTACATGAAAATTTGTGCCACCCATTCCTCAACTGGTGTTCATAGGAATGATTTAATATTTGGTCTGAAGCTTTATCTTGGGGAGTTGTACGGTGTCTCCCCTTTTCAGGTCTGTGGAGCGTCTACTTCCTGTTTGCAGATACTTTGCAATTTTTCAAAACCTGATTATTACATGAAAATTTGTGCTGCCATTTTCTTAACTTGTGTTCATAGGAATGATTTGATATTTGGTCTGAAGCTTTATCCTGGGAAGTTGTACCGTATCTCCTCTTTTCAGGTCTGTCAAACATCTACTTCCTGTTTGCTGAACTTTGCTTAAACTTAAACTGTCTCTCAGAATCAAATGATCATCCCCTAATAAAATTACTGGGATTTTATTTTCAGTGAATCACTGTTGTTATTGGCGTTGTCTGGTTTTTAGGTATAACCATACTTAAATGTGAAATCTGACCAGATAAACCGAACGATTCTGTAAAAGGGACTAGCACTTTTTGGAAAAACATGTTTCAGTTGCAAAAATAATGAAAAGAAAGCAACTGGCCAGATGTTCCAATTTAACAATATCATAGCTGAAAATAAAATTTGGACATAAAATAAATCTGCAAATTGTTTAGGCAGCAACCATTTAATTTTTGGGAAGAGGGAAGGGGGGGCTATGGATTTTTTTTAGGACAAAATAATTTGTTTTTGACCATGAGAAAAAAAGTTTGTTTCATCCTCAGCTGCCACTATTTGTAATGCTAAATTTGAAATAAAAAAAATGCTTCCAATATATTTCGAAAAAAAGAAATTGTGTTCCGCCGAAGTCGGAAAAAAATTGTTTGTCTCGGGGGTAAAATCCATAGCCCAACAGAGCACCAAATATTTGCTGCCTTAGCATAAATACTCTGGCTAAACATAATTTGTGATGCCAGAATCATTGTCAACTAAGTGACTGCAAAAGATGGCCAGGTTAGCAAAAAAGGAAGAAAAAACTCATTTTTAAAAAAGTAATACATACTGTTAAGCGTTGAGTTTAACTCATCCTTGTTCGTGCCAGTTACAACTTCTGCATATGTCCTTGTTCTTTCTTCTTCCTGCAGCCTTTTTATAACACTTTTCTTCCACATAGTGCAAATGAATTAAGCAAATCCTTAACAGTTAGAGTCAGCGAAGACTTGGATAAAAATGAGCCGTACCGGTTTTTTTCCTTATGTTTCAAATGACATTCAACACTAGTGGGGGTCAGCAAACATTGCTGCAGTACATGTATACACTTTATTTCTTGTATATTATATACATATATTTTTTTTCATACACACATTTGTATTTTTAATTGTTTATTTTTATTCAAAATTATTGTAGGATATATAATATATATATATATCCTATTTCTTCATTATGCAGATGAGTACCACAAAACCCCTTAGTAACCCCAAATTCTTGCATTGTATACCAGTGATCCAATTTATATAAAAATGATTCTATTTGAAACATTTTTATAGTTTTGTCTTTGGTGGTCAAAGATAAGGACAGTTTTAAAACATTAGTATCTCAGGTATTATTTCATATGACCCTTTACAAACACCATATGTACATAAACTTGTCAATGTCAACCGTGCTTTGCTTATTAGATAAACTTTTTAAAAATGTGTAAACAATTAAATTCTGTACACTTTGATGGTAATTGTGATATATATAAATGACTCAGTGAAGTTCAAATATAAAATGTTTGATAATGATAGATACATTAAGAATTTTTTATCACAGATTATCAACGAAGGTACATTCATGTAACTCGTAATACCTGTATTATATAAGCAGGAGTAGGGGATTCTGACAAAATTCATTTGTTACACAAAGATATGACACAATTATATCTCTCCTTACATTTAAACGAAGATTCCTAAATTTGAAGAATAATCATATATATTATAAAAAGAGAGTATATGGCATGAATGCTACGGAGATCATAATCAATCCACTAGACGGAACTCGGTTATCAACTGAAGGGTATTCACCCCTACTCCTTGTGGCGAGCTCTAGAATGCCCCAAAACAACAAAACGTGTATACATAGAATTATATAAATCCTGCCTAAATGCAAAAACAATATTTGCAAAAAAACCATGAGATAGCACATTGACTAACCAATATCCTTGACTCCTGACTTGGGACAGGCACTTGAAGCATGTGTTCGGGTTAACTAGTTCTGCTGAACCAATGGCTTCCGATACAAACATAACCTAAACTGAATAACCAAACAAAAATGAAAAACACACTAACACAACCAATGGAGACATTGACCGCTTAACATGGTTTAGCTAATTTAACCCTTGTTATGTTATGACAATTACTCCAGATTATATTATAACCTTGTGTATCTTGGGGACACAAATGAAATAGTTGACTAAAATAAAACATGTGCATGTTACTAATAAAAGAGACTTGAGTACATTTGGTATGAACAACAGTTCCATGGGAAAGTAAAATTTTAAAACTTCACCCCAAACTCCACTCCAGACTCCACTCCATGTTTTACAATATGCCCAACCAACCTGCCCTCAGATCTTCAGAAAATCAAAGAAGCCTACTATAGTAAAATTGCTTTTTTCCCATATTTTGTGACCCTCTAACTCTGAAAGTAGGCCAATTTTTTCAGTTGTGTAATTATATTCTTATAACATGGTTATAAGTTTAAAACTACCATAAAAATCTTATTCGGCAAAATATTTTCAATTGCTTAATTCAGGGATTGAATATGTGTACCGTTCTAGCATATGAATTGCATATGACAACCCACCATATGGATACAATATCTGAGGTATCATCCTCAAAAATTCTTGAAATGTTGTTTTGTTGCTTTGAAAATGTTGAAATTATATAACATTAATGTTTCAAGGGTGGAATCAATCAGACTTTCTACCTGTGTGATGTCAAATGTTTCATAATACAATGTATAGGTTTTTGGTCTAAATGCTCAAAATATGGTATTTTTCTGTATTTTTTCAATAAAATCATCGAGTACAACCAAGAAAATAGTTTACAGTGTAAGTGCCTGTCTCTGAGAAAATCATTCAAAATGGTCCACAAACGGTGTCAGATAACAAATTTGCATTTACAAACCCATGGGAAGTGTTCTACTTTTAGAAACAACCCCTTCTATTTACGATCCAGTATCAATTGCATGGACAGTGGCAAATATTTTCTCGAAATGGGTATTATGTTCTCACCCTTGCTTGCTGGTTATTTTCGCTCGGTCATATTTTATAAACTAACACTTCTAATTTTGATTTATGTATGAATACATGTTTCTGTTGAATGAAATTAACCACAAATACCAACTTTCTTTCGGTTTTGGGGTCTTAGTAGTATTTTGTGAAAATCAACATCGCTATATTTTGAAGTGTCGAAAAATTCAAAAATCGGGTAAAATTATTCATTTAATGAGCCAATACTTCAATACCAGTTATTCATCCTTTATGAAATTTTGCAAGAAGGGAAGGTAGAACTAGTGGTGCCGATCAATTTTGTTTTTATACTGATTATCTAACTCTTATAGTTTTCAATATATACAGCTGCAAAATGACAAAAACATGTCAAAATTGGGTAAAAATGAACATTTCAGGAGTCATTAATTCAATACTAGTGATATGATACTAATGAAATATTGCATTCAGGTAGTAGTTATACTGCTTATCAATTTTGCTGTTTACCTTGATGATGTATCTCATATAGTTTCAAGATATATAGCCAAAAATAACAAAAATGCAATAAATCAAGTAAAACAGGTATTTTACAATCCGTTTTTTCAATGCTAGTGATATGATTCTAATGAAAGTTTGCAGGCAAGTAGAACTCGTGGTGCTGATCGATTTTACTGTTTACATTGATAATCTATCTATAACAATTCTCAAGATATATACAAATAGAATACAAAATTTGAAAGGAGTATGTAGGGTAATGCCCATTTTTGGCTCCCAAATTAGCAAGATTTTCAAATGAAGATAAACTTTTTATCTTAATCAGTATACAAGTATATCATTATTTGATAGATGGACAAATCTAATATGCAGTGTATTATGTGCAGTGATTTAACATTTTGGAGATCATGATGTCAAAAACATCAAATGTTTTCTATTTTTACTGAAAATCGATGAAAATTCATAATTTTTTTCTCACATTTTGGTTCAGAAAACATAGAGTGCATGTTTGTACCAATGAGATTTTTCCATAATTTGATAGAATTTACAAATGTCAACTTTTTAATGCAAAAATCTCGTTGGCACAAGCATGTGCTATATGTTTTCGGTACCAAAACAAGTATAAATTCTCGTCATTTCAGTCCTTTTCCCAAATGCTTGTTTTTGCTCTTTGTCAGAGCTAAATTACTGTGATTAGACAAAAGAGCTTGCCAAAAACGTATGACCTTCCGCGTGTACTGGTATTAAATAGTAACTAGAAACATGGTTTTATCAAATATGATATGTTTGAGGGTTTTGATTTTCGGGGCCCAAACATACTCCTTACTGTACATACTCCTTTAAAAAAAATGACACATTAAGGGCATATAGCTTTTTGGATTTTCCCAAAATTTTCTGGTATGTTTCTTTCTTTCTCTATCATTGGACAAAAACATAGCTAAAAACTGTTGTTCGACCTGTATGTTCTATTTTTAGTAATGACGGCCATGGTTTTTCATCGAATCACTCAGAAAAAAGGATCATTTGTAGCCAACATTCCAAAGATTATATTTGGCCAGGTGAGCTAAAAATTTTGTCAAAATGGATATTCCAGATGACACGTGCATGCCAACATAGTAATCTAACACTGTACAGAGTTTCAAGAAATGTAATATAGGAAAAGTTGAGGTCAACACAAAGAACCAAAATGCAGTGAAAACGCTAAGCAAAATGGCAACAATAAGTACAGAAAAATATGCCCAAATCAACGTTATTTACAATTTGCACAATTTTCATTCTACAAGTATGCTATGCGTAGCCACGTGTCCCCCTGCCACAATAAAGTTGAAGAGCAACATGTTTTGAAAATGCAAGTGTTGTATCATGTGTATGATCAACTAATTATATAGTAACTAAGAATCCTACCAAATTTGAGCAAAATCTGTTCTGTGTTCTTGGCGTTCCTATTTCAAGTTATGGAAAAAGTCTCATAACCCCTGTAAAATTTATTGAATCAAAATGGTGGTGGGATATGATCAGCTGCATACTAGTCCATATAATGGTCTTAAAAAAATCACAGGTGGAATTTGCCAATATGGTACCAATATCTGGTTTGGCTCATGGACTATATGGTGACTAACAATCCTACAGAATTTCAGCACAATCCAGCAGTGTTCTCTAAGGAGTTGCTTCCACAAAGTGTTCCTATGTCGTATAATGGACAGAGTTGATAAAGTCCCATAACTCCCGTAAAAAATGATAAACATATGGTGACTAACAATCCTATAAAATTTGAACAAGTCTTGTTTAGTGGTTTCCGAGAAGTTGCGTCCATAAAAGTGTGATAGACGGACGGACAGACAAAGACCATTACAAGTGTTGACACACGGATAAGTCTCACCTGCGTACTGGCATATGGGTTCAAAATTTTTGAAGTCTTATTCATGAACAATGGACCTTAAAAATAGGTAAAAGTCCAGCAATACCTGCCAGACTGACATATACATAAAATATTATATTTACAAACAAAATATGGTTGACCTACCTCTTATAGTTATCGAAAAAACAAACCGAATCATGAAAATGTGATACAAAGTCACTAGACAGTATAAATGAGGTTAAGGTCAAGTGACACCTGCCAGACCGACATGTACATCTCCCAATGTTTCTACATACCAAATATAGTTCACCTACCCCTAACAGTTATCGAGAAACATACCTAATCATGAAAATGCCATGCAAGTCACTAGACCATGAAAATGAGGTCGAGGTCAAATTACACTAGAGACTGACATGTACACCTTCCAATGTATCTACATACCAAATATAGTTAACCTATCCCTTATAGTTTATATCGAGAAACAGACCTAATCATGAAAATGTGACGCAAGTCACTGGACCCTGAAAATGAGGTCAAGGTCAAGTGACACCTGCCAGACTGACATGTACACCTTCCAATAGATCTGCATACCAAATATAGTTAACCTATCCCTTATAGTTATTGAGAAACAAACCTAACCATGAAAATGTGACACAAGTCATTCAACCGTGAAAATGAGGTCAAGGTCAAGTGACACCTGCCAGACTGACATGTACTCATTCTAGTGTATCTGCATACCATATATAATTGACCTATTCCTTATAGTTACTAAGAAATAGACCTAATCACCATGATCACAAAAATGTGATGCAAATTTATCAAGTCACTGAACCATAAAAACGGGGTCAAGGTCAAGTGCCATATGACAGACAGACACGTCATACCATAAGGTGTCTATATACAAAATATGGATGGTCTAGGTCTTCAAACTTCTGAAATATAAAGCTTTATTCAAAAAGCTAATGCCATCGTCTTCGATCCCGAAAAGCTATACCTACGTCTCACCTCTGGCGACTATGCATCGCAGGCGAGACAACTACTGTCTGTAAAGGGCACTCCAGCGTATGGAACTTTTGAAAATTTGAAGTAATTATAGAGAATAACTTACCAACACTGTAGGCACTTTAAACTTTGTACACAGTCGTAACTAGATATGCAGAGATAAATCAATTATTTTCTTACCTAGTGAAAATATAAATCCAAACAATAATGCATAGGCATTTTTCCATTGAAAAATCCGCCATTATGGAATAAAATCGCAAATGTGAGGAGTAAAAAAATATCACTCATCTGTAACGACTGAACGTAAAAATGTTTTTAAAATCACATTAAATGACGTCTGTGTAGTTGTGACGTCGTTCCCGTAAATTGCCTATTTTCCCGCCAATTTATTTACAATGGGAATTCCCGTAGACGTAATGTTTTCAAAATGGAGAAATAAGCGGGACAATTGGCAAAATCGGTGATATGAAACTTATTAAGCTTTTTCAAGACCTACAAGTTGCAAAAATAATTTCTAAAATTGGAAAAGAAACAAATTAACATTTCGATATTTTCCATTCGCCAGAGCTTTCTTTACAGACAGTAGGTCCTTCCATCAAGCTATACTGCTAAGTGCACTCATGAAATATTTACATTGCGTAAACATCATTGTACATTGAAGACAGTGATTTGTTAAATTCTTCTGCATTCAGTTCTGCAACAACTTCTTGTAACTGTTCATCATGACCTAAATCATCAACAACATCTAAAGTCATCTCTGGAACATGTTCACTAGGCATTGTTCTGCATTTTTTCGCTTTTGGTTCACTTGTCAGTAACTTTCTCTGCTTTGCCATGTAAGAAGCAAACACACCCCGAATTGACTTGGAGCAAGCCATTCGTGCGGACTGAATTTCCTTTTTTCATCAACATCATCATCATCATCACATGACTTCTTTATCTCATCACTGAGTGAATTGTAATTGGGCCTCTTTCCTGTTTTTCTCACATTGTTCGAATATATCATGTAGATATTTCTTCACTCTGGGTGAGAAACGAGTATTTGCTGTTGTTACTTTGAGTGCCCATCCTTGGGGAACTGCATCACTTGTATTGTAAGACTCTGCTTCTTGATCACTTACTGTGGATTCATTTATTTTCGTGGATACCAATTTTCGTGGTTCAAGATATGAGCTTTCGAGGATACTTAAATTCGTGGTTTTGCTTTTTCTTAGTAACAAGTCTACTGATAATTTACAGTTTGTTGGACACTTAAATTCGTGGTTTGCTGGGACCCACGAAATCCACGAAAATTGGTACCCCACGAATTATAATGAATCCACAGTATCTTTTCAACAATACTGTTGTACCTCACACGTACAGAAGTGGTTGTATCTGCCCAAATTTTCACAGCTGAATCTATGCCTGCCTCTTCACTTTTTCTATATAAATGCTTTCCAGTAGCAAGATGCTTTTCAAAAGCTGCATGACTCACATATTGTTTTGTGCAACAAGGATCAGTACAGCAATACAACGCAGAATAAATGTTACTTACTGTACTTAAAGAGTCAGTTTCCTCCTGTTCATTCTCCAAAGTTTCAGTAGATTCCTTCAACCAAGTAAGGTGCATTTTTCCTGATCTTGTCCTTTCTGGAAATGGTTCCGCAATCTTTAATAAAACAAAACATAAATTAGTAGACAACAATCACAAAATTCACATATAGCAGCCATTTTGAAAATAGTCGCCCTTAACTGTTTTATGTCAATATTCAACTAAGGATATCATGATTCCATGAAACCAAATATCGTTGAAATCTGCAAATTTACCATTCTGCAGGAATATAGCAGCCATTTTGAAAATGGCTGCTCAAATCTTATTTTCAATTTCACCATTCAACTCAGGATACCATGTTTCACTTACTAATCAAATATTGTTGAAATCCGTAGAAGTTTACAATTTTGCAGGAAAATCTAGACACTTTTTAAAATTATGGCTGCTTCAATATTGGCACTTTCATGTAAACTTAGGATATTTTGTTTACGGTAACTAGAAACTATGGTACAAAATGTATGTAACACATCACCTTCCCATGATGCATCCATATACCAAGTTTGATAATCTTAGGTGATAACCGTTTTTGAGATATTTGCAAAAAAAGTGTTGCCTTATCCCTATGTTCTATTTTTAGTATTAGTGGCCATCATGTCTTTATGACACATCAAAAGTACAAATCACCTCCACAAAACTTAAAATCAAATAATTTACTGCATAAGAAGGTGAAAGAAGTGTTTTGAAATTTTTCTGGAAGTAGAGACAGACTTATGGACATAACAACGGACACTTACGAATCTTTTATGAGTGCCCCTGTTGCCTAATGACATGGGCATAAAAGTGTGGAAAATTATATGGATTTTTTTTTCTGATGTTTTGTATAGTTCTTTACTTGATGCACAGGTGCATTTGTGACATTTTCCCATATCTATTGTTTCCTACATTACATGTTTGAATTATTTCCTTACCTCACTTCCATTCATGTTGTCTATATCTAGAGCGTTGTTGGCCAAAGAAGCAGTTGTAATGATTTTTCCGTCTCCTATATTGTAGGCTCTCCTTACAAGTGTATCATTGTTTCTGAAGATTATGTTATTGATAAAGCTGATTCCACTTATCTTCTTTGGGATCCTTGGTTCTTTGTCCTGATCAATGGAGAGCACAGAGGCATGTGTCCCCTTGATGCCATTGTTGCTGTCCAAGGCTTTTTCAAGTCGTTTGCTGAAACAGCATCATGCCCTTCATTTAAGTATTTAGCAACATACATGCGACAGGACCCTGTCTTGCTGTCGCATAAATCTTTTCCCGATTGGGCCTCGCTAAAATTATACTGTTTGATTCTGATGGCAAACTTGTCATTATTTTGACTGATGAATGACAATATGCTGTCACAATGATAACACCCTGCATTATCGGACTTGAGGTAAATTTCTTCAAGATGTGGAAAGTGTTCTTTGAGGGTTATAAGAAGATTGTTAATAATATGTGCAACTGAGAACCATCCTTGAGTTCCACCATCTAAAGTGTGGATATAGCTATGTAGATCCATTTCATTAGTATCAGTCTGGCTTTTTGTAACAACACATGAGACATGCCAACTTATGCCACGTTTTCCAAAAAAGTCAGATTGTGTCTCACGGAATTGCAGGGGCAAGAATTTCATGGCCCAATCCATGATGACGAGGGCTTGATTTGGCTTTAAGTTTTCAAGAATATTTTGTCTAGCTTGGTCCTGGTGCACAGTTCTCAACCGATGAGCTTTCCACTGACTGACACTTTTTGAGGCAATCTCAATATCATACAGTAATTCTTCTTTGAACTCTGTATTTTTAATATTCAAGTCATTCAGAGCAGTTTGATTCGGAAGAGTGTTTACTACTAAACAGCTTGAACATACACTAAAATGTTCATGATCACATTTATATTTGAACTCTTTCCTTGGCATCACTAAGACTAAAGACAGTGCAGTGGTCCCCACAAGTTGAACTGCTTGAAAAATGGGACTTCATCTCAAACTTCATGTTGACTTACAATGTTGACAGTATCAAGTAAAAATTGTTTCTTGTCACCTGAAATTCCAAGGGCTTCAAATTTGTTGATAACTTTTGTCAATGTCTCAAGAGCTGATATTCCATTTGCAGTAGTATTGTCAAGTCCATGGAGTGCCCTCTTTTTAGCTGCTTTACATACCTTCAAAATTCGATATAAGGAGGATCGACTAAATGTAGCAAAATCAATTGCCTCACAATATTTACTATAATTGTCTATGATTCTTGCACTAACTGCATTCCTAACAACTTTAGGCATTTGTACTTTTTCTCCAGATGATAATTGCAGCTCTGTATGACCAAATCCTAGAACTGACTTGACACATACTCTAGAAAATGCAGAAGTTTGGGTTTTGTTAGTCTGACTCTATAAACTTTAGGAGGATTAATAATCTGACCAGGTCCAACTTTTGCTGCATGACTTCTAGCTGCATCTATTTTAGCAACAGTTAATGAAGGTATCATTGACATTAGCTTTTGCCTAGTGAAATTCTTCACAAACAGTAATAAAATTTGAAGCTGGGTCCATTTGTCTGTTGTCTGATAGTATGCGTCTATTAACTGTGTTATGAATTTGTCAGGGACCTCTGTATGAGTTCTTGGCTTGCAAATATCTTGACAAAGAGTCATCCCTTGTCCAGGAGCAATTATTCCCAAAACAATCATAACTGCCTCTTTTGCTTTATTTATATAATCATACTTCGTAGATTTCTGTATTTCCTCAAATTGTGTTAAAAGCTGAGATCTTAAAGGTGTGAAGGTATTATTTGATAGTAACTGTAAAACCTCATTCAACTTGTCCTTTTGTGATTTATTTGAAGAGAGCCAGTCCTCTTGGGAATATGGTATTGACTGTGAGTAAGTGAAGATTGAAGATGGCTGTGAGAACATGTCTGAAATAAAAAAAAAGATCAATAAAATTTATAAATAAAACCATATCAGTTGATTCAGTTTCAAAGAAGATTTTCAAAGAAGCAATATCGATAAACTTCAAAAAATCTGTTTCAGGAATTGCAGCTCCAATATCAGTTAATAAATTTGAAAACTTAAGTAATGGCTGAACCAACCGGAAGGTAATCACCGATTACGAAGTTCGCCTCGTTCACCCCTTTGATTCTAAAACAACAGCAGTTATACTAAGTTAGTGAAGCATGAAATTTAGGTCAAAGTGACCTAATTTTTGTTGGATGCCTGCCTCCTCCTTGAAATACATCTGTATACAAGATCTGATGATCATATTCCTTATAGTACCTGTTATATGAGCTTGGACATAAACTTTAACCAAAGTCATTGGACCATGAAATCTAGGTCATAGTGACCTAATTCTTGTTGGATGCTTGTCTACTCCCTCAGATACATCTGCATGCAAGATTAATAAAGGATCCTATCTCTTATACCTGATATATGAGATCAGACCTAAACTTTAACAAAAGTCAATGATGTGTGAAAAGTAGGTCAAACTGACCTAATTTGGGTGGGATGCTGACAGACTCCCAAAAATGCATCCCCACACCTGAGGTTACATGATCCTAGGCTGCATGGTTACTGAGATCTTAACTCGGACGTAAAACTTAACCTTGTTCAC